>JAJJMA010347830.1:0-12092 GCA_023529015.1 Papaver nudicaule
AAAGAAATATGAATAAATCAGGGGTTTTAGATTTTGATACTAAATATAAGAATATAAATTGCTTCAACTAGTGAACGTGGTTTAATATTTTCATCTCACTTGGACACCCCATATCACCCTTTTCTGGATGAATTATCCGTTGATCCAAAATATAATAAAATTAAGGCCAATATTACCTTGCTATTTTGGGGGCGAGGCAAAAATTGAAGGGGGCGAAATGTCTGAACCATATTCCATCCCAGTTTATAAGTGGTGATTAAATTTTGTGAAGATACTAAAAAGTCCCTACACTAATTTTCCTATTAATATAACTACAAAACTAATCAAAAACACCCAAACAAATACTATGTTTTTTACATCATTAACAACAAACACTCTTCTTCTCTCAACTTCATTTCTTACTCTCTAAAAGTAACACCTTCCAAATTCGGATTTTGAAGTTTGGTTTGTTGATTAACTTACGTTACAAAGATGGTTGGTCAAACACAATCTATTAAGGCTTTATTGGTGTATGTGAGAAGAGGGAGAGTTTCATCAAGATCAAGTGTTTTGGAACAACCCCAGCTTGAAAAACCACAACAACAACAACCCCAGCAGTCATCCATTGATGAGTCTCCAATGAGGAGGTTAGTTCACTAAAAACATTATGATTTGTATCAAATTTTTAAAGTTACAAAGAAAAAATCGTCGAGCAAGTGTCTGGTAACCATGCTGATTGTTCATGTTCTGGGTACAAAATTGGGAAACTCGTCATGGTCAATTAACTTATCATGACGACTTAGTTACAGTATATCGTGCCATATATATGTTTGGTTCATTAGGTCGTAGAGGTTATATATAGGTTTGTGACGATTTTTCATGTTCTGGGTATGAATTTGGCGACTCGTCATGGTCAGTAAACTTATCCTGACGATTTAGTTCAAGTATTTCTTGCCATATATGTTTGAGATATTAGGTCGTAAAGGTTTATATAGGTTTGTGACGATTTTACACTTAGAAAAAGCAAAATGGTTTAACTTTGAGTCGTCGTTACAGTTTAGATATAATACCAAGACGTTTTTTCTGATTTGGTAAAAAGTCGTCAAGTTATTAATTCTGACCTTGACGATAATGTTGCATGGTCTTTGTTATTTAATACATCTCGGAGAGTTGAGTCCTCCTCAGACTTCAGTAGTTCCATTACCAATCCCACTACCAACTGAGGAAGATGGTGGTGAACATAACTTTGTTTTTATACCATTGTTTTCGACAAATAGTGTTCGAAATCTTCGACAAAGAAGAGTTGGTTTGTGTGCTCTCGTACATTCTACTTATTATTATTTTGTTGAACTGTTATTTTGTTAGTTAAACTTTTGTTCCTTATTATATATTTCTATTGTCTAGCCTCGAAGAGCCCAGTCATCCTCAGTATCCATTTGCTTCGGAGGTTTATCATGAATCCCCACTACCAATGCGCCTTGATCATCCACTTGCGATTCAGACACGACGTCAAATGAATGAATTCAATGATCGACCTCCCCCACCACCAATTCGCGATGATGGAACAAACCTTGGACTTGTGATATATCGAGAACCATGTCGTCGTAAGTATCCGGTAATTTCATTTGTTTCTGAGCTTTATCATCAACCCCGACCACCAATTTGCGAGGATGATCCACGTGTGATTCAACAATGTCATCTATATACACAACGTCAGGAAAAGCCTCACTATAGATGCTTGTGTATTGACTGTGATAGGATTGTACGCATCAACATGATTTGCGGCAAAAAGATGGTGGATACGTCTGGATGATGCGTCTTTAATCCTTATGAATGAACTTATGCCAACCTTTCCTTAACATATTTTGTATAAGCCTTAGTTGTCGAATTGGGGTTATTTTGTTAGTTAAACTTTTCTTCCCTAAATTTTATTAATTTGGTTTGGGTGCTTTCGTATGTTACAGTTATATTATATTATAATGTCAATTTAAAAGTCGTCATAGTATTAGAAACAACCGGGACGATTCACAAGAAATCGCCAAGTTGTGTGTTAAAAACTTGACGATTTAGTGTTGCAATTTGAGCCTACTCTGTCCGAATTTCATATAAATTCGTTATGGGTTTGAACGAAAATCATGAAGATTTTCTATGATTTAAAATGGTGTCGTTTAGTTATCTATCATTACCATGAAGATTATTTGATATTTACCTTTTGTCGTCACATATTACTGGCAAAACCTTAACGATTTATTTCTATGTCAGCTCAAATTGAAATTCACAATCAAACTAGCTACCATGTAAAATATAAGTGAACAAATTAAGCTTCAAAATAAACCATTTCCACCTACAATAAAACCATAGTAGTAGTCTTTAATGAAATACATGCTGATACTAATTGGAAATATGAAACACACCACTTTTTTAGCTTGGTTTAAACAAAAACAAAATGGAATAAACTCACAATAAAGGGTCATAGACTCATAGGTGTGTCTTTGCCTTAGCTTATGGTTGCCTAGTCATCAAATCCCCCTCTGGACTCGATCTTCATATCCTGGTGGACGTGGGAGTAGGCGAGACATGTAACCCAAGATGGGCATTTTGTCAACCATCTTCATCCAATGCGCAGCTATGACCCAGGAACGGTTTGCTGGATCATTGGGAAGATGAACTCCTTCATATCCATATTTGTCGGAGCCCACAACAAATATTCATGATTATTGAGGATAGCATACCCCTTCATTGCCCTATCGTGTCCCTCATCTCCACACCCAGCTAAGACCGCCCAAGTTGGGTCATCAAAGATTTCTTTCCAAGTAGGGGAAACTCTCCAATGGTTCATCCACATTGTTGATGATTGTGGGAGGATCACGAGACAGGGGTCCCAATATGGGTAACAATCCAAGGTTGTTCATCCAATGCGTATCAATAATGCGTTCGACGAGTCTTTCATCACGAGGTAGAGCAATTGTAGCATGTGGTTTCTCTTCCGCACCTACAATAAAAAAAAATCAAGAAAAATTGCCATTCCGTCAACAACTACTTCCCATCCATATAATTCATTCCCTCCAGAGATCAACCAAGATGGATCCATGACCTTTGGCTTTTCTTCATACTCATCTTCATATCCGTTGTTGCCCTTTGGAGCTTGTTCACCAAATCCACTCGGTTGACCTCCATATTTCGCATAACCACTACTACTTGTACCAATTTGTTGATTGCATATGGCCATATTGATCGATGGAATATGAAGGATTGATTGAAATAATAGATCAAGAGTTATAAATGAGGGTTTCTGCTGAAAATGGAAGAGAGTATAGATAGAGTCGGAGTTTTTTAGCTTCTAAAGGGAAAAATTAGGGTTTGGTTGTAATCCAACCACAATTAGGACGCTTTAAATACCAAAGTCGTCATGGTTTTAGTCATATTCGTGACAAGTTTTAGGGTTTGGAAGACTTATACTCTAAAAGCACATTGACGATTTTATTAAACTCGTAAAGAAAGGCATTACTAATCATGATGATTTTAGGTGTTGGAAACATCCCATTCTGTCTAAATTTTGCCTAAACTCGTCATGGATTTGAACCCTAAAGTATGACGACTTGAACTATAACCAACATGGTTGTTAGTGAAATCGTCAGGGTTGTACCAGTCACCATGACGATTTAGAATGTATCCCTGACGGAGTCATCAAGTTAGGCATTGCAAATCATGACGATTTTAGTTATTGGAAATATTCCATTTTGTCTGAGTTTTGCCTAAGCTTGTCATGCATTTGTACCATAAGCATGACGGCTTCGGCGAGGTTGTAATACATTCCTGGTATTTATATCCATTACCTGTCAGAATCGTCATGTTTTTAAGAACAAGGCATGACGATTCTGTTAAATCCTTTGAACTTTTGAACGTGCAAAACTATGATGTAGATAAGAAATACTAGAAATATAGTTGTAAATAAGTAATACATTGCACTCCATAAGTTTGATTTATACATACAATGTTCCAAATATAATTGTCCAAATAACTCACGTACTACTTGTCTGGGACTCAGGAATGTTAATACTACGCAAAGCGTCATCAGTTATCGCCCAAAGTTGCATATAGAACTCGTATTTTTTCTTCCACACCATAGAGTTTAAGGTAAAAGTATCTTGGGGATTATGCAGGTGCACCGGTGGTAGTGGACACTTATCCTTGAGCTTCAACCCTATAAAATGGAGTTTCTTCACAAACGCTATAATAATAATTCTATCCTCAAGCTCCGGTGTGCAAACTTCCTTCAAGGGGATAAAGGAGTAACTCCCTGAAGGAAACTTAGGAGTAAAGGAGTGCACAACACAAAGAATAGTGTCCGCTAAAAGTTGGCCACATTCAGGCATTTTCATCTAATATTTATACCCAGATTTCTTAGCTCCCTTACGCCCTTTCACACTAGAAAGCAAGTCTTTGAATTTAGATTCTAGAGCTATCCAATTGTTTTCAAGCATCAAAGCAATATACATTTCCTTGTCCCTTAGTAGTTGAGAAACCATCATTTTTCTTACATATTTTTAACTTGGGTCAAGCCCAACAAATCCGCCTCATCAAAATGCCCCAACTGTTTACTCAAAGGATTCATGGTGGAGTATGATTCAACTATTTCATGATGCGCATCGGTGTCAACCCAAGGTTGTGTATCATCGAATGTAGGAGCATGAATAAACGAGAGTTGCTGCCAAAAGGGATGAATATCCTCAAGCGGTGTAGGGGTATAAAACTAGCGAGAACAAGTGTCAGTACCCAAAGGAGGAAGCAGCATCATCAGATAACCACGAGACACCCTCCCGACAGTCATCCAGCAGAGCGAGAAAGGGAGGGGTTGAAAGGGTGAAAAGAAACTTAGAAAAGTACTCGAATGAAATTAAAGAAGAAATACTCTCGGAACCATCTCGGAAGGATCACCGACTTACTCGACAACTTCTGACACCCACGATTGTGTATTTTGTCCTATTAGTTGTCTTCCACTACTCGGCGAGGCCTATATAAGGCGAGCTCGAGTTCATTTGTGGGGGTTGGATTCTTTGTTGAGTATAAAGTCATACTTGGAGAAAGGGTCTAGGTTAGTGTATTTACCATAATTCATTAACAAGTCAATCATGGTGTTTTAACGGGGAAATTCCTTTGATATCAATGAATACATAGCTTTTATCTACTGTTTATAATTGCATCTTGATATTTACTTCGGTTTAGTTACTCGGATCATGTTCTTGTCCTTGGGTTAATACAATTCTTATGGTTTCGATGATTCTCCTTACGGTTGTTGAGTACAAAGTCCTTAAGCAGATTTTGTACCGACACAGTTTGGCGCTAGAAACAGGGACTGATTAAAAAAACTTAAGTTTGCCTGAGCTTTGTTGGTTTTCAAAGTTTCTCAAAAAAAAATTAGGGTTTTTCCAAAGATTTTCTATTATGTCTCAAGACTTCAAGCTCCACCACCTTGGGTATCTAAAGATCTTAAGTTTTAGTATGCTCAAGGGTTTTGAGCAAATTGTCAAAATGATAAGATCAAGGTTTCTTCAAGGAATCCAAGTCTTGAAGCACGGAGATCTAATCAAGAGCATAAAATTCCTTTCTAAGTAAAAATTTTACAAAAGAAGTGCAAAAGAATTTTGATAAAATCTCGAGGAAAGTGGGTTTACGATTCAAAATCTGTTATTTTATTTCCAGCAAATACCCTTAAAATCTCATATATGATCCATGCTGTAAAAATTAGTTTAGGGTTATTTTAGGGTTTTCTACCAAATCTATATTTGGAAAGTAGTTTTGTAACTTTCAAATCTAACCACCATCCTTTCCGAGAAAAGTCAGGGCAGGATTCCCAGAACCTCCATATTTGGAAGGTAGATCTGGACAAACCAAAATGGTTAGGGGGAATAGTCACAAAAAGATAGTTAGGACTAGAAATTTTATTGGGTCGTACACGTTCAATCCTCCCTAAAATCTAGCATGTCAGTATCGGTTACAACTGTTAGGGTGCATGTCAAACCCATAGTACACTGCGATAGCCGCCTTGGACCTCACGGGTTTGTTACTTTTTGTAGGTCGCTGTCATCATGACTTCGAAGTCAAATCAGATGCCGAGACAAGGAATAGGCTCATCGAGACAGGGGACAGGCTCTTCGAGGCATAATACCAGATTATCAACTAGTAAAGGACTATCATCAGAAATAGCAGCAAGTACAGTCCATCATAGGGAGCAAGTAAACGAAGATGAGGTACTAGTAGAAGATCTGGGACCAGAGGGGGAAGGATTTCCAGAAGAGGACGAACTTCCACAGCAACAAATTCACGAAGTGGAGGAGGAAGATGACGAAGAAGAAAGCGAAATCCCAAATGAAGTAATCCAAGCACATCATCCAACCGAGGAAGAAACCGTGAGGGCTGCACAATTCAGAAAACTAATGAGGAAAAATCGAAAAATAAGAAAGCTTAAACAGCAGCTAGCTGAAGCAAATAAGAAAGCCGCTGAAAAATTAGTTTCGAACTACAAGCGAAGCACTGAAGGGCACTCTCGTCCCCATCGAAATTCACACTCCAAACGACCCTTCACATTGAGAAACAATACCGAGACATCTAGACACCTAGAGGAGTGTGGGAAAGAGATATCGAGCCGACGCGTCGAGCCAAGCATCCGACCAATAGGCAACAACGTACAATTGATATACGAGAACGAACAGGCGACAAAGGATGTCGAGACTCTGGCACTGCAAAAAGTCATGATGGAGCAAATCAAATCAATGCGAGCAGAGATCTTCGATAACAGAATCCAGTCAGCTGACAAAGTAAAGTTGAACCAAGAGAATATGGACGTCAACCGCTAGCCATTAATCCCCGAACTTCTAAGCAAGTCCATATGCACCATGCCAGTTTTGAACTATGTCTTCGATGGAACAGGAGGTGCGACTCTTCATATTAAAACGTACCAAAGATTATTCCTAGCCCGGGCGGACAAGGACGAGGTTCTCTTCAAGTATTTCTCATCCATCTTGAAAGGAGAGGCCTTAGCTTGGTATGATAGCCTACCAGCGAGCTCGATTTCTTCTTTCGAAAAATTATCCAAAGTCTACATACTTCATTTCCTGTACAATAACTCCTCAAAGCCTGGGGTAGAGAAACTTTCCAGTCTCAAGGTAAGACCTAAAGAATCTATCAAGAGCTTGACCTAGAGGTGGACGGCGCAATGCGTAGAAGTCGGAAACGGGGCCTCGAAAAAGGATAAAGTGAGAGCATACTTGAATGCACTTGACAAGGACCATCCACTGTATGATAAACTCTTCTCCAAGAACGTAGAAACATTGCAAGATCTCCGAAAATATCAAAGGGAGCGAATCACGCTGGAAGAAATCAAAAAACAAACAGCTCAAGGTAAAGAGACTATCTCAAAACAAGTGCACTCGATAAACAATTTATCACTAGAGGAGCGAGGTCACACCACGAACAATCCAGTGGGAGACTCCTCGAAAAGGGACAGACAGAATGACAATAGAAGATATGGGAACAAAGGCAAGTTTGGGGATGGAAGATATAACGTCAATAGAAGATACAACGACAACAGAGGCAGTGACCGTCGAAGAGGATACGAAGGAAATAACGCTCGAAGGGGATACGAGGGAAATAGAAAATTCGGCGTGCAAGATCGGGATTTCCCCCATTTCAGGAAAGAAAGCTTCTGAAACTGAGTGTACCTCCCGAGACAGCTTTAAGGTGCATCGAACAGTCAGAGTGGGCGAGCGAAATTCGCTACCCCAGAAGCAGGGGTATCCAACCACATCACACCAGAAATGCAAAGGATTTCTGCCAGTTTCACAAATTTTATGGACACTCAACAGAGAATTGTGTCAATGTACATGATCAAGTTCATTGTTTAATTTCAGAAGGGAAGTTTGATCATTTACTAAGCTTACCAAACCCACCTCCAGCCGAGCCACATCTTAAAGAAGAGAAAGCATACAGAGGCATACAGAATAACAATCGGCAGAGAGGTTCCGAGATTCAATGATTGCAACTCGATAGTGCATGCAGAAATGATAGAACACAGCTTCAAAAGCAACATTACTGACAGGATACATAAGAAAGACTTCGAAGGGAAGGAAATCATGCGCATAGCCACCAAAAGGCACCTAGAAGAGTGGCAAAAAATACCAGTCTTTTTCCCCGCAGCAGATATTCCAGACGGAGGAAGAGCACACAACGACCCACTGGTCATAACCTTACTCGTTGAAGAATTGGCAATGCCAAGAATCTTGGTAGATTCAGGAAGTTCGGTTGACACAGTCTTTGGCAGAACATATGACCGACTATTCGGAAAAGATGCAACCTTGGTACCCTCGACATACAACATATTTGGGTTAAATGGAAAACCATCAATACCAAGAGGAGAGCATCCATTGATGATTCATGTAGGCAAACTCGACCTGCTTACGATATTATGTGTGCTGGACATTGACTCACCCTACACTGCTATCGTTGGGAGGCCTTGGCTACACGGCCTAATGGGTGTAGCGTCTACACTTCATTGGATGGAGATTGATTAATGAGCCTGATACAATAGCAGCTAGGATATTGCAGGCTAAATGCTATGCTGAAATTGACATCACGAGGCTTTTCAAATTACCTAAGAAAACTGATTGTTGGCTTTGGAAAGGCATCCTTGAAGGAAAAGCATGTATCCAAAAATACAGTGCTTGGAAATGGGAAATGGGAAGAGAATAAATATCTGGGACGTCATCTGGATCCCTGGCCATAAAAATGATTAAACTTTCTAATTGTCCTAATAACCTATCTAAAGTATCTGATTTTATGATAAACAATAGCAGTTGGGATGAGAATAACTAAATACTTACTTCCACCACTCTATTGCTAACAAAATCAGAGAAATCAGTATTCCTACCCAAGATGCTAAATATAGAATTTATTGGAACCATCGCAGAGATATGCAGTTCTTGTAAACTCTCTGTATTGAGAACTAACTAATTATGGTAACACTGGCGATAATCAGAATAAGAACTGGAAGGTCATTTGGAAGCTGAACACTACTCAATCCATTCAGCTTTTCATATGGAAAGTTGTTCATGGGTGTCTTCCAATAGGGGAAAAGTGGGAAAAACATCTCTCATATATTAATAGCTGCAAAATGTGCAACTGGCGAAGAGAATCTCTTTCACATCTCTTCATATACTGCTCTTTCACTATAAGTGTTTGGAAATCTCTGAAATTCAATGTTAATTATGTTTACAAAAACTACATTGATTTTCATGAATGGCTCACAGACATGTTACTACATCCTAGGAAAAGAGGCTCTAAGATTGGTTGGGCTGAATTATATGTGATAGTTTTATGGCACATATTGAAGAATAGATGTACTGTGCACCACACCAAATCTAAACCTAATGTGGTAAATACTGTAAGCAATATGAATTACTTCATAAACAGCTACAAAAATATCCCCAATTTCACCGGTGATAACATCTTATCCCACTGAGTACAACAGAACAAGTGCTGCTGATATGAGCATTGATTTCTGGCTCCACTGGAATCCACCAGAAATGAGCACACTAAGAATAAATGTGGCTTCCTACAGGAACACTAACAATAATATTCGGGGAATTGAGCTTCTTATTTCTAATCATGCAGGGCAATGCTGTGGAGCAAGAGGCCTCTTGATAACCAACTTCAATAAAGGCATTATGATGAGGAAGGTTGTGCAGGAAGCTGACAATTGGGATATAAAGCTAAAGCTAAGAGTGGAATCCCAGTCAGACTCTGTACAAGTCATTAAGCAGTTAAGAAGGCTTCATGCCGATATAATAGAAAAAAGATTCACTAATCAGGCTGGGAGAGGAGGAATCATAGACATTGCTATACTCTTTACAACCACTAGAATTATTAACTTTATTGCTACTAATCTTGTTGTTATTACCACGGATAGAAATATTTTTTCCTTTTGGGATGAAAACTCTGTTTAAATGATCCTCCCAGTTTTAAATGGTTCTTTTGAACACCATCAGATTGGAACTGGTAATGTTACTACTAATAGGTTCATAGCATGAGTTACATGTTACAAAAATAAATAAATAAATAAAAATAGAAGTTGTTTGAAAGTGACAGACAGGTGGCCTCTTCTAACACGTTGGAAATGGGGACCTAGGAAATTTTCGACGCAAAAGATTCAGAACCAGTCATACTATTATGACCCGATTTACAGAATGGTCATAGTGTTCCCCCACCGTTAACTTTAGAATTATCTCACTATTCACGGTTAGTTTAGTCAGTGTTATTACCTAATCGTCCCTTAGGTGATGGTGGTGGTAAAGCGTGGGTTTATGATCAGGTGGTGGTGGCTCAGGTGGCGGTGGTTTAGTTTCAGGTGGTGGGGGTTCAGGTAGTGTCGGTGGGGTCTCAGATTGTGGGTGTGGTGGTGGGGTTTCAGATGGTGGTGGGGTTCAGGTGGAGGTGGTTCGGGTTCAGGTGGAGGTGGTTCCAGTTTTGGTGGTGGGAGTTCAGGACCTTCAGGTGACGGTGGTTCAGGTTCAAGTGGGGGTGGTTCAGGTTTAAGTGGTGGGGTTCAGATCGTAGCGGCGTGGTGGTGATGGTGGTGGTGTATATAAGAGGAAGGGAAAGGTATTATGGTAAACATTTAACACGGTTTTTTACTTTTTGGTTAACTCGGATGGATTATGACCATTTTGTAAAGCTTAATTTAGAGTATGGCCATTTCGTAATTGGCCTGAAAAACTATTAGCACTTAGCAGATTAATACTTAAGAATAAAATTTTTGTACTATTCGTGTTTAAACAATACTACCTCCGTCCCATATAAATTGAGCTAGTTGGTTTTTCATTTTAATCTATTTTATGTGGGACGGAGGGAGTATATAAAAAAAATTATCGATCAAAGAAGAATATTGATAACTACTCCATTTGTATCAATAAATTTTCCTTTATCAATCAGAGAAGAATATCCATAATCATTTCAAATTCGGATAGGTTATGGCATCCTTGTTTGCAAAAGTCAAATTAGAAGGAAAATCAGCAGCACTCCTTATAGTTTCGGCCCTCCCTATAGTTTCAACTCCTCCCTGAATCGGCTCTTTTGCATAGGTCAGCAAATATGTACGAACTGATGTCGTCCTCTAATAATTATTTTCTTGAATTAAGAACTGAGTTATTTGGGTATCATCCTAAGATTAATTTTTAAAGATAAACACTTGGCTACAATCTTCTCATCCTCGGATTCTTTAAATCTATTATTTCATCGTCACAAGTTTAATGTATATCATAGGGCTATTTCGGGTTAGTGTCATTGGATCACAACTTTGATGTTGCCGGGTAAGTGTGGAAACGCGTAACTACAATTGGAAAACACTAAAAAGTTAAATGAAGATCAGTTATTTTATTGTTTGTCTCAAAGATAACTCAGAGCTTGATATGCTTGGATTTATTGATTAGCCAATGGGCAACGAGATTTAGATATGAAAATACCTGTTCACAATCAATATTAAACACATATGCAAGATCCTGTTTTTATTTTTGTGGTTGAAAATGAATTTGATTTAACAATGTGTTATATTATCATCGACTCATTTCGCAAAGGTATTGAAATTGAATTGAAAGAGGACAGTGCAGCAGAGAGAGAGAGGAAATGAAGTTCATATTATTCTCTTTTCTTCTTTATAGACCCAGTAACAAATACTTACAAGACACGTTTTATTGGTCGTGTCACAAACATGTTAATGTTCATCCATTAACATTAACCGACTTAGTTAACTAAGTCATTAATTATCTCGTATAGTATATCCGATAGAAGCTTCTCGAGTTTCTCGACTTTTCATGAAGAAAATGGGATTTGATGATAAATGGTGCGCCTTAATCCTTCAATGTATCTCCACAACAGAAATTTCAGTCCTCCTCAATGGCAATCCTTGCACTCCATTCTTCCCCTCTAGAGGTATAAGGCAGGGGGGACCCTATTTCTCCATACTTATTCATCATAGCAATGGAAGCACTATCAAGAGCAATGATGGCTAGTGAAGAGGCTAAACTTATTACAGGAATAAAAATTGCAGAGAGAGCTCCTCA
>JAJJMA010347854.1:0-12153 GCA_023529015.1 Papaver nudicaule
CCTAGACCAACCTCTATCCTCTCTGTGACCGAAGCAAGGTGGGAACGGCCATCCTTGGTTTAGGCTTGCCTTGTTCGACTTTGATCTCCGAGCACTACGAAAGTACCCAGAGACGGTACACTTGTTTTTTCAGGTAAAAAAAGTTGGCGACCACAGTGGGAGATCATTCTCTCGGTCCCAGAAGGTCATCTATGGAGCAGCGTCTACCGTGGGAGATGACGGCGCAGGAACCTCAATTCAATACAACAATCCACGTTGGGAGCTTTGCCGCCTACGCCAAATCTGCAAAGGAGAAAGCTACTCTTCTCGGCGGAAAACTAGGTGAGACCCTCCACTTTTCGAAAGGACAGCGTGTAGACACGTTCGAGGCCCTCAACCGCATTGCTTTCGAAGTCAACCCCAACTCTTCAACTGACGGTGCTGTAGCCTCCAACGCAGCACCTACCAACCCACCTACATCCAGCAATATACTCAACGTACCTGTTACCCAAGAAACTTCCCCTTCAACACCTATCATTTCGGCTATACCCAACACCCCCACTAACGGAGCAGCAGTTGGTGGAACCTTGCATCAACGGAACGATTCCCGTATACCGAGCCCTCTTGGAGAACCTCCGCTTCCAGACCTTCTCTGAACTCCATGAAGCTGCGAAGAGGTCTGTCACCGCACTCGCTTTGTTGGAAAGAACCATCACCCGAACGAAGGACGAATCGCCTATGGCCGCAAACCGCAAGAGCGACAACCAACCAACCCGAGAAGCCCCTCGAGCCTACACCACCTCTTCTTTCCCCAGGAGGCAGAAGCGAGGTCCACCTCTATAATACCCACACTGAGGCAGAGGACTCAACGACTAAAGCATGGAGAACTCATTGAAGAAGCTTCCACAACGACAGGAAGAGAAAAGCGGGAGAACACCTCGCTGAACACCAAGCACAAGTCCCAACGGCGCGAAGCGCGATACCGGAAGGAGACTCGCAACAACGACAAGAAGGAATTAATCCACCAAACTACCTCACGACAAGCAACTTGGAAAAGCTACTACGAAATTGAGAAAGAGAGGTGGCGCTACCTATCCACACCGACCACCGTACCTGCACGGAGGAGAGGCCCTGCCACGAAAGGTACACATCCAAAATGCACTAATTCAGCTCCGGGGCCCCCAAACAAGAACATGAACCAAGGAGGACCACATCAACCGGAGATGCGGAGGCGAAAAGCCAGATCAGAGATACCAGACTGCCCGTTTCCCATGGAGGAGGTACTGGAGTTGCTAAACTCTCGGAGCCATAACGAGGTAATCGAACTCCCTTCGACTCAACGCCTTCCTACAGCCGAAGAGGTAGCAAACCCAAGATCTTCCAAGCCAAGGAGGAGTCCCGGGAATTGCGCCTACGAAACAAGCGTTCACCTTCCCCGAGAAGCCGGTGAACGAGAGAGTGGAAGAGATAATGCGAGACTCTCTGTCTCTCGAAACCACAGTGAAGAGACGTGTTCACAGCACTCAACACGGTAGTATCAGGAAAACTCCTACCCTTCAAGGAAGTCAATGAGCAGACAATGTCCAAGCGAGGGCTGCCAACAGAAAGACAAAGCTGGGGACTTCTCACAACCACCCGCCTGTCGCATGCTGAATTCTCGAAGACACTCATCGACCCGGGATCCCCAGTGAACATCATCTCAGTCAAAACTCTCAGAGACGCTAACATCCCTTGCAGCAGAGCCATTCATGCCCCTGCCATCATCCAAGGTCCTGACGGAGTCGAAGTACGCACTTACGGATGGATCGACCTTCTCATCGCCACGATTCCAACCATAACGGAGTTCCACATTGTTAAGGGAGTCCTCGAGAGCGACATGATGCTGAGACGCCCATGGATCTACAACAACCAGGAGACGCTCCCTCTGGAGTTCGTGGAGTGTTTTGTACAAAAGAGCAGCAAGGCGCCTGCAGAACCTGGGGGAGTCGATGAGGACCCCCCTCGATCAAGAAGGTACTCCGTCCACCCCTCTCTTGTTTGATAACCTACATTCACCGAGTCACCGGGGACTCACCACGAGGAAAGCTACTCGAGAGGAAAACCCTGGAAAACCGGCAGTAGACATCGGCACAGCCGTAAGAATCTCCATCAAAGCCCTTCTGGAGTCTGGAGTTGTACGTGACAAGCTACGCAACGACAAGATCCGAGGAGAAGGCGAACTCACCCCCTACGACATACCACCCGAAGTCTTAGAGACCATCCCAGACTTGAAGGAATATGCAGAACTGTTCAACCTCAAACAAAGGACGGGGGAGAACGCGGTTACATATGATACCACCCTAAAGGAAGAGAAAGTACCAAGGACGCCCACCTCGGAGGAACCAGCCAAGTGTCGAGACGATCGTCCGGAAAGAAGGATCAAGATCCAAGTTGAAGTTTCGGCTGATCTCGAAACTCTAACCATGAAACCATCAACAAGTTCACAAGCCGAAGGAACTCCCATATCTGCTACTAATACGAACACAGCAGCGATCCCCGTCTAGGATGACGAGATGATCTCTACTCAAGGAGAACCTCAACGAGGAGAGAGCCACAACACAGATACGCCGCAAAAGACGATTTGAAGATACCACTCCGGAACCCAGAGAAGGAGACGACGCCAGCACTGACTAACGTGCCCACACAGAGTGTAGAAGGCCCCCTTTCCCCAAAGGAGGAGCATCGACACCACCGAGTACCGAGACTCAGAAATTCCCGGAGCCCCACTGGCAGAGCCTGCACTTGGTACGGCAACCTTACCCGACACCGGAGCTCTGCGAAATGATCCTTATCTACTGAGCCCTCCATAAAATTGCAAAAGACTTGCCTCGCCTGCACCAGCGCTACCGGAGGGGGCCGGACCCCCAGAAAGCGAAGAGGCTTGTGATGCCGACGACGACATCAACCTCATCAACGAGCCGTACAACAAATCACCTTCCGTGAGTACCATCACCGAAGGGGATAAAAGGAAGAGACCAACTACAGAGGCGATACACCCGGAGCATACGACTTCGAGCTCACTTCGAAGACTTTAGGTGACAGTATGGGTCGAAGAAGATCACAACACAAGCCACGGCGCCCCAACTATTGAAAAGGGGTAAACCAAGCTCATAGTACACATGGCAACGAAGGACTTACCAACAAACACTGAAGGGACGAACAACTCCATCACTAATAGGATGACAAAGAGACATTGGCGTTTCCAGAGTTACCATTGCAGCCAGCCAGGGACTCCAAGGTTTGAACTTTCAAGACAAACCTGAACACGAGCATGTCCAACAACCCAACTCTGCTACTCGATCGAGATAAACCCCTGGAGAACCAAGAGGAGAAGGCGCATCTATATCTCGTCCACACCAAACTCCCTATCCAAAGGACACCTCCCTCATGGGATGCTCCTCACTGGAGGAAGTTCAGACTTCAAACCAACGAAGCCGCAAGGAGACCCGCCAGCAACCAGACGACGGGGTATCGACACAACTGGCTGAAGGCATACTACGCCTAAACGAAACCATTACGAGAAGGCCGACAAGGAAGACTGGAGAACCACAACGCCACAGCTCGGGGAAAAAAAATGTGGGCGTGGCGCCCCAACCCATGGCGCCATGGGATACCACTACCCGTGGCGCCACAAAAAAGGAGGGAAAGCACATGGGCGTGGCGCCCCAACCCACGGCGCCACACATGTATAAAAGGTCACAACGCCATGGAACGCCACTACCCATGGCGCCGAGAGAAGAAAAGAGAAAGTGAAAGAAAAGGAAGTCAGGATTTGAGATCACGACTTTTTTAGCGGACAGTGAACTACCGAGCACGATGAAGGAAGGAGACAGAGCAGGATCCTACCCAAGCAAGTCCGCAACCCCGTGAACGAAGAGAGCCGACATCGCCTCTACAGAAGGATCACCGGAATAAGCCCAGAGACACGGAATGCGTGGGGACTTAGGATGCAGATCTGCAACCACAACCGCGAGGAGTACGAGGACTGAAGCCTATATAGGATTCCCAGACTCATCATCCTCGACGAAGTACTGGAGCTATTAGACGCCTGAATAAGGAAGGAGCAACCGGATCGCCCCGACCCGATAAGTCTCAACAACTAGGAAGAACCCTCTGCCTCCTCGTCCTCGAAAGGCCAATACACATGTGTCTGCAAGAGGGAAGGAGAACTCAACAAGAGGCGCTGATAAAATATCAGAAAACATAGCTGAGGACTCCTCGCCACCAACGCTCTTCGCCCCACCAAGTACCGATAGCAATGCCGGCCGCCACGACCCGAAGGGAAACGTGAAGTAGGTGCTCCCTTGTCTCTTCCAAAGCACTTCATCATCATGGGAAGAGCCTACTCGACCAGAGATGTCCATACAACATTGAACTACCCACTACAGATCTCTCGAAGGAAGGGAGACTCAAGGGAAGGACTCTAATCAACACTATCGCCCACAACCTCAGCGTTAGAACTATCAACCAAGTACGGTAAACCATATTGTGGAGAAATTATCTTATTTTGGGTCTCCATGGAGCAAACCTACTCTGGAGACGAACAAAGACATGCTCACGACTACGTACCAGATTCGTTGTACGACAACCCTCACGAAAACGAGCAACGCGGAAGATCCGTAAGAGATCTGAAGGTGAATTTTGGACAACATCTTCCTTCAGGAGTATTATGTTACATGTAAAATTTTCGTGGCGATCCAATCCGTGGATCGAGAGATATGGTGCCAACATTGCAGCGCACCGAAGAGGTAGACAGAACTTACATGCGAAACCAAAACAGTTGCTGCGGAGAGCTCGTGAGGAGTCCTTGGGTAAAATTTATACACAAGCTCCGTTTTAATGTCTACAACTTTGTGGTAAAATTTCATACAATAACTCCATGTGGTTTGAGAAATATGGCGTGAACATTGGAGAGAAGAAGAGCTGTCAGAATTTCCCGCGCCAGCAACTTCCGTCGCGAAGAAACCACTGGTTTGAGGAATCCACAAGGGATCTTGGAGATATTTTCGGACACAATCGACGCAAACCCTAGAGCACACGCGAGACCGCAATCAGGAATCGTGTACAAGACCACGCCGAGTACTGCGGAAAATCTACGAGGCGCCTCGAAAAGATTTTTGGACAAAACACTTCCCTGGATGTCTACTACCACGTGTAAAAATTTCATGGTGATACCACCAGTGAGTCAAGATATATGGCGCAAAAACCAAGAGACGTGCAAGACGCAGTTTACAACGAATAGACTATGGTGCAAAGCTCGTAGCACCGACATCCACGACGCTACCAAGACCATGGAGACACACCCCAGGGCGCCACATATCATGGAGCCACACCTCATGGCGCCACATCTCATGGAGAGACTCCTCATAAGCGACGATATCCTCATGGGACTTCACTACGCATTAAAGACAGCGAGCAATGGATGCACCTGCTGGAAAGTACACCACCCAAGCTTCCACCGAAGGCACTGCTCAGGAAATTGGCTAATTGCATAACCATTCTCCAGGTGGAGATGATCAAGGAGAAACAAGGACTTGATCTTGACAAGAAGGAGGAAAAGCTCTCTGCTAAAATGGGTAAAACCTCTCCCTTCTTTTTATTTTCTTGGCTAAGACCTAGCCTATGTATGTATTCACATGCATGACACTGGGGACCTCACTAAGCGTAGCGTCCCCTTCTCTAGAAAAGCCACGGCACCGCAAGAGCTTGCGGAGCCGCAAAGGTCGTGGCCCATGAAACCTATGGTGCCACGAATAACTTAATGAACGAATAACACCAGCGACAACACGAAAGCGTGATCTCGCATCCATATGGGTTTAGAAACCCTAAGAGCTCCTTAGTCAAGTAGAGCCGAGAATCGACCAGAGGATAGGCCTGCGAGGCCTGTAGGGGCTACACCTAGAACGCCCGAGTCTCGGGAACACCATTGCCCCGTTAACCGAAAAACCTGCTTTAGCAACATATACGTACTTACATATGAATTTGCTTTTAATCCCTTCCATGAGACCCTGTGCTAGTATTAAGTGGAAAACCTCAGACCATTGTCATCACCATAGTGCTTAGCATGAAACATTTCTGTTCCACACTAACCAGGGGACTTTCTGTAGATGGTGAAAAATGAGAGAGGGACAAGATTGTCAAAACACTCTCGAAACCATGTCTTATTAAAGGCAATCGCCTATTCAGGCTAATCTTTATACCTCAGAGTGCAACCCACTTCATGAGATGAACAAACTCTCTATGAGCTCTCTCTTATAACTCCGGTGGGGAGGGTAATATCATAGAGAGGTACTAATAATCTCACCAACATAATAAACCCATCGATCAGCTCAGAGCCAGACCTCGCTTGATGGTACACGGTGAAGAATCAACAGAGACGCATCCTCGTGGATTTCCTCTTAAACAGAGACGCATCCTCGTGGATTTCCTCTTAAATACGACTCAACACACGAGTCTTGGTGCAAACCTCGGAATATTGAAGCTCTAGGCCGGTCCGGAGCTCTCTGAGAAGCATACACCAGCCTAAACAGGCCTAAGCGGACCTAATCCCAAATTCAGGATGGTCTAGCATACCATGGATAAACACGCCATGACCTCAAGTGTGTTGTAGCATAAGCACTCACACCACGACTAAGGCACAGGCTGCCCAAAGTCGACCTTGGCCAGATGCCGAAGCCATAACGCCACATAGCATGGCTTATCATTAGATATAACATTTAATTAATTAATCAAATTAAAGTTAATTAATCTTTAATTAATTAATTAAAGTTGTATAAGAAAACACACTTATTACGCGCGCCAGACTAAAACAGGTTTGGGCATGTATAAGAAGTATGCCCAAATTCGGATTCGGGCATACTAACATCATTAGTGCTTTTCACGGCGCCAGACTAAACAGGTTTGGGCATGTATAAGAAGTATGCCCAAATTCGGATTTGGGCATACTAACATCATTAGTGCTTTTCACGGCGCCACAAATTGTGGCGCCATCCCCATTTGCGCCAAAACGCAAAATTCAAAAGTGGGATGCCCAAATTCGGATTTGGGCATGCTGATATCCTCAGCACCTTTTCACGGCGCCACGAATTGTGGCGCCATCCCCATTTGCGCCAAGACGCAAAATTTAAACTAAAGGGTTTTGCCTTGGCCAAAAGGCCATGGCGCCATATTCATGGCGCCACAAGGTGAATAGTCCGTCCAAAACACGGCCATGGGCCATGGCGCCATATTCATGGCGCCACAAGGTGTTTGGCCTTGGTCAAAAGGCCATGGCGCCATGCCTACTCTTGGCCAAAATCATGGCCATAGCCACACAATGCTACCTGGTTCAAAGCAACTACGCAACACTTAGTCATACGACTCTACTCAACTCAACTACGCAATATCCGCGTATCACTCACTCGAGACATCAAAACATCACACGGGGGGATAACTTTAGGGGTATTGGTCTGGCGGTCTACGACAGTTGAAAGAAACTGATGGAGATAGTGGGAAGTTAAGGGAAGATGGCACGAGTGGGCATGTTCCACACGACTCAGGCAGTTACGGAAACCAACGCATGTCCTCCACTCCTCCACTCTTCCACGACTCCCACCTTCTCTGTCGAGAGATCAGGGTGAGTTCAAACTATAAATAGAGGCTTCCTCTATCTTCCAAGGCAGAACGTTCAGAACACCGAGAACATCCAGAAAACACACAGAGCCTCAGAGAAAACACCTGAGAATCTAAACTCGTTCTAGCCCTTGGAGATTTCCTGTCGACTTCACGACGGAGATCTTGAACTCAAACACCCAAAAACTCATCTTCAACCTGATCTCAAGTTTCTTCGCTGTTTCCCTCCCTAGACCAACCTCTATCCTCTCTGTGACCGAAGCAAGGTGGGAACGACCATCCTTGGTTTAGGCTTGCCTTGTTCGACTTTGATCTCCGAGCACTACGAAAGTACCCAGAGACGGTACACTTGTTTTTTCAGGTAAAAACAGCAGGATTTATCAAACCCATACAATACACTACTTGGCTAGCAAACGTCGTACCCGTCAAGAAGAAAAACGGCCAAATACGTTGTTGTGTCGACTTCAGTGACCTGAACAAGTGCTGCCCGAAGGATGACTTCCCACTTCCAAATATCGACATGCTCGTGGATGCCACCAGTGGACACGCTATGTTCTCCTTCATGGACGGGTACAGCGGGTATAACCAAATAAAAATGTATGAACACAACGCCCCAAGGACAGCATTTCGGACGCCCCTCGGGAACTTCTACTACACGGTCATGCCCTTTGTCCTAAAGAACGCAGGAGCTACCTACCAACAAGCGATGACGGCCATCTTCTATGACATGATGCATAAGGAGGTCGAGGACTACGTAAACGATGTAGTCGTTAAATCCAGAACCAGGGCATCACACGCAGGAGTATTACGGCGCGTGTTCGAGAGATGTCGGGAGTACAAACTTAAAATGAACCCTCTGAAGTGCGCTTTTGGAGTCTCCTCAGGGAAGTTCCTCGGCTTTCAAGTAACCAAACAAGGAATCGAGGTCGACCCGTCCAAGACCCAAGACATCACTACCATGCCTCCACCTCGGACGGTGAAAGAGCTAAAGAGTTTCATGGGGAAAGTTTCTTACATTCGACGCTTCATCCCGGGATTCGCCCAATTTGTAGCATCGTTCACCCCTTTGTTGAAGAAAGACGCTGCTTTTACCTGGACACCCGTTCAACAAGAGGCGTTCCAGAAGATACAACAGCTACTCCTGTCACCAGCAGTAATGAAGTCGCCCGCCCCGGAAAAACCGCTACTCCTCTACACCGCCTCAAGCGACGTCGCAATCGGAGCACTCCTGGCGCAAAAGGATGAAGGAGGGGTCGAATGCCCGGTATACTACATCAGCCGCACCCTAAAAGACGCGGAGCTACGATACCCCAAAGCCGAGAAGGCATGCCTATCTTTGATCTTCGCAGTACAAAAGCTCCGACACTACCTCCTTTCCAACCAAGTAGTACTGATGGCGAAGGCAGACCCCATCAAATACCTCCTCTCGAAGCCCGCTTTGATAGGAAGACCAACAAAATGGTTGTTGCAGATGTCTGAGTTCGACATAACTTGTGTGTCTCCGAAGGCCATCAAGGGACAAGCGGTAGCTGACCTTCTTGCTGCTTTCCCAGGGGAAGACTCGACAACTCTACATGAAGAAGTGCCAGGCGAATTCCCAGAGATAACGCTGATGAACACGGACACTTGGCTTTTATACTTTGATGGATCCGCTACCCCGAGCGACAATACTGGAGGAGCGGGCGTCGTTCTGGTATCCCCAACAGGCGAAGTGTTCTCCCATTCGTTCAAATTGGACTTCAAGTGTACGAACAATTCAGCGGAATACGAAGCTTTTCTCCTAGGGCTATCGCTGGCCAAACAAGCTGGTGCCACACACCTCGAAATTAGAGGCGATTCCAAATTACTGGTAAACCAAATGAACGGAGTATACTCTCTCAAGGAAATTACACTCGCCCCTTATAGGGCCGAAGCCCAAAGACTGCTGAACCACTTCGCCAACGCCACCATAACGCATACTGGACGCACCAACAACAGACATGCGGATTGTCTGGCGACCCTAGCATCCAAACTCCAATTCAAGGGAGAGGAGGAGATCGTGACGGTACAGAGACGCACCGCCCCCTCGACATGGCTGACAGAAGGCGGGCTCATACCCGACAACGATTGGCGAATGCCCATCATCGAGGATTTGGGTAACGATACCTCCACAAGAAAACTCGGGATAAAGGAGTTAAAACACTTTTTCTTTTCCATGGAGTACTATATCACAGAAACCCGGACGGATCGCTATCGCGATGCTTAGGAGGACTCGAAGCACGAGAACAACTCGAACGCATCCACAATGAGGTCTGTGGACAAACTCTTGTCGTGACCCTGTATCGACGACTCCAAAGACTCGGCTACTACTGGCCAACGATGGAAGAACAATCTCGGGCGTTGCAAGAGGATTGCTCCAACTGCCAGACTCCCCCTCATCAACCCGAAGCCCTAGCGTGCCAACCTTCTGAGGATTGGAGGGAACCCTTTATCAAGTACCTCAATGATAAGATCTTACCGGAGGACCGACACGTAGCTAGCCGTCTAATTAAGAGGTCCAGGAGATTCCTCTACCACGAAGGAGTACTATATCGCAAAAGTTACGGAGGAAGTTTGCTTCGTTGCTTATCAGACGAAGAAATCCCTACGGTGCTGAGAGAAACACACGAAGCCGAACACCAAGGAAAGAAGAAGTTGTTTCTGCAAATCCATGAGAGATACTACTGGCCGACCATGGAGGACGACACAACTTCCTTTGTACAAAAATGTCACAAGTGTCAGACTCACGGGAATCTCATCCACACCCCATGCCTACCACTACGATCAGTCAGTAGTCCCTGGCCATTTTATAGTTGGGGACTCGACCTTATTGGAAAGATCAACCCCCCTTCCTCGAAAAACCAAGAATATATCATCACCGCAACAGAATACTTCAGCAAATGGGTGGAAGCAATACCTTTGAAGAGCACAACCGGCGTCACAATCGCGGCATTTATCAAGGAACACATCATCTGTAGATTCGGGATCCCTAAGCACATAATCACAGACAACGGGACACCGTTTGTCAACAAGGACGTGGCGAAGTTACTCCAAAGGTACGAGATCCAACACATTTGCTCAACGCCATACTACCCCTAAGGGAACGGGCAGGCAGAGAGTACCAACAAAACGTTAATTCGGATCATCAGCAGAACCGTACACGATAATCCGAGGTCGTGGCACGAACAACTGCCTATGGCATTATGGGCTTACAGGATCTCTCCGCGAAGCTCCACTAGAAATTCGCCCTATTCGCTCGTCTATGGCGCCGACGCCATATTGCCAGCAGAGATCAAAGTACCATCTGCTCGTATTGCAGCGGCAAGTGGCGTTCATTGGGATGAAACTGAGATAGCTGATTCGAGGATAGCAGAGCTAGACTCCCTGGATTCAAGACGGGCCAAGGCGGAAAGACACGTAGAGATGTATCGGAAAAGGCTTTCTCGGGCTTACAACAAAGTGGTGAAACCGAGAACCTTTCAAGTGGGAGACTTGGTACTGAAAACAGAAAAGTATATCCAGCAGGACACCACGGCATCAAAATTCGCTCCAAACTGGGAAGGACCTTATGTTATCTCGAAAGCATCTGCGAGTGGGTACTACAAGATAGTCACCGTGGACGGGAAAGCAGAGGGGACTGTCATCAATGGTAAATGGCTGAAGGCATACTACGCATAAGAGAAGCCGACACAAGAAGGCCGACAGGGAAGACTGGAGAACCACATCACCACAGCTCGACAATATAAAAAAAAAACCACGGCGCCATGGGATGCCACTATCCATGGCGCCACAAAAAAAAAGAAAAAAAAACGCCATGGGCATGGCGCCCCAACCCATGGCGCCACCAAAAAAAAAATGTTGAAGGAAAAGACTCGGCGCAACCTTTAAGTCCCTTAGTGGGAAATGGACTACCAAACAATGAGTCGACATTATACCGCCCGGCGATAATGGAAGAGGACAAAGCATGATCCTACTCAAGCAAGGCCGCAACCTCGAGAACGAAGGAAAACCAACATCGCCTCCACAGAAGGATTATCGGAGCAAACCCAGAGGCACGGGACGCATGGGGACTTGGGTCAAGGAGGAGAAATTTCGCTCTTCCAGATGAAAATGCTCAACCATTTCAAAGAAAAGAAAAGAGAGAAGAAAGGGTCTCAACATATCTCATTCGTTAAAATTACGATAAGAACACTCCTCACACTTGGAGGTCTTTTACAAAGAAAAACTCAGAAAAACTCTCTGTCTCCCTAACTTTCAAAATAAACCATTCAACAGAGAATAGTCTCGATTGTAGAGCATCTCCACCCTCTGACGGAAAACGTCATTCTTCTTCCTCAAACTCTGGATCACCTCATTAACCTCATTAGACTCTTCGACCAGAGCTTGTTCTTTGGCCCGAATAGCCTTCAACATTCGACCAGCCTTGTCAGATAATCCATCCAAGTCCCGTTTTGCGCAGAGAAGATCTCTCGAACAAGGAAAGGTGTTCGAAATCATCCCAGCACG
>JAJJMA010347869.1:0-11282 GCA_023529015.1 Papaver nudicaule
GATCTTTAAACCCTCAATTTCTCCTTCGCCTTCTTCTGCAAACCAAGAGAGAAGTTCAAAAATGGCGCCATTATTGCAGAGCACTCAACCCTGGGTCGAGAAATAGTAAAAATCTTTCCTCTTCTCTATCTAGGTTTATAAGCTATACTCTATATTATCCCCCCCCATTGATTTTTGATTTCGTTTGCTTTCTTTGAAATTTCGATACAGTCGACCAAGACAAGTTAAAGATGTAGCTCATCAAGATGAAGTTGTTCGAGTTCTTACCAACACTCTTGAAACCACTAATGTAATGTTCTCTTTTCTTTTATTTATTTCAATTTCATCTAATTTTGTGTTACTTTTTTGAAAGTTTGTATGAGTAAACCCTATTTTTCTTTTTATACAGTGTCCTCATATGCTATTCTATGGACCTCCTGGAACTGGAAAGACTACTACTGCTCTTGCCATTGCTCATCAGCTCTATGGGTACTCTCACTATGCCTGTCTTTCTCTGATGTCTGTTGGGGTTTAGGGTTCTTATGATTCATACTCGATTTTCTAAATGTTACATGAAAAGGAAAGTTTTGACTTTGTGGAGAGATCTATGAAAGTTGAGTTTACTGACTGATGAAAATAAATTAATGATTTTGATGTTGGATAATTTACTGTATCTTTAAATTAGGTTTAGGGAAAGAAAAAGATTAAAGAATTTATGGCAAAAAAGGATCGCAACTCTGAGAAACACGAGAGTTGCTTAATAATTAGGTGTTATTGAAATTATGCTGATTGCCAAAGAATAGATGGTGGGTGTGAGTTTGAACATTTTTCGTCTTTAGCAAAATTTGCAAATTTATAGAATTAAGTGGTTAGGGATGTTTTTTGCTCTCAATTTCAGAAGCATCGATTTATATACATTATCTTCTGCAGACCTGAACTTTACAAGTCTAGAGTGCTAGAGCTAAATGCTAGTGATGATCGTGGAATCAATGTCGTGCGAACCAAGATCAAGAATTTTGCAGCTATTGCTGTTGGTTCTGCTGGTCGTCAGGGGTAAAGTTCGATTTTGGACTCTTGGTTTAGGCCTTATGCTTCGTTTCACTTCCTTAACTTTTAAGTTGTCTTTTCTCATCAAGTTAGGCCTTATCCTTGTCCGCCTTACAAGATCATTATTCTAGATGAGGCTGATTCGATGACTGAAGATGCTCAGGTGTGTTCCGTGTGTAATGTAGCTTTGCTATGTCCTTTGTATTGATGAATAATTTTTTAATAAATGTGCTATGAAGAACGCCTTGCGACGAACGATGGAAACGTACTCCAAAGTTACTAGATTCTTCTTCATTTGCAACTATATCAGCAGGTTTGTTTATTATCCTCTATCTTGTCATTCTGAAATTCTTATTTTAATAGCTTAAAATTGTGTGTAGTCTTGTGGCTCTTATATGAGCAGGTTTGTTTATTATCTCTATCTTGTCATTCTGAAATTCTTATTTTAAAAGTTTAAATTCTGTGTAGTCTTGTGACTCTTACTTAGCAGATATGATTTTGTTCAGGATCATCGAACCACTTGCTTCCAGATGTGCAAAGTTTAGGTTTAAGCCACTTACAGAGAACATTATGACTGGTCGTATATTGCACATATGCAAAGAAGAAGGCTTGTATCTGGATTCCGAGGTGCAAACTTATTTGCTTAATGCAGTATGAATTTAGTTGTGGCTTCTTCCTACCAGTCACTAATTGCTGTAACATCTTGTGTATGGTTCATATATCAATATAGGCTCTTTCCACCTTAAGCTCTATCTCTCAAGGCGATCTCCGTCGAGCTATAACACACTTGCAGGTGGGATATCATTTTAACTTATGACAACCTCCCATGTAGCTTTTCTCTTTTTGTCTGTAACATGGAACGAAGCCCACATTTTGAATTTGTTTGTTAAGAAAGTAAGAGAGGAATGGTGCTTCATAACTCTTGCCTTGTTTCTGTCAAATTTATAGCGCAAGCAACCATTTCTAGTTGTTCCCACTGGGATAAGTCTATCATCTTTTAACTAAGAGTACTGAAATTGCAAATTTTGACACATTACAGGGCGCTGCTCGCTTATTTGGATCCTCAATTTCTGCCAAGGATTTCATTAGCGTGTCTGGGGTAGGTTACGTTATGTTTCACTTTTACCCTTCAATTTGCATAATAATTCTTAAAGCAGCTGTTGGTTTATAATTTTTCTTGTTACTAAAAATGTTGGTCCCACCTGACACAAGTATGAAAAATGTCAAACCTGTCAGTGAGCAAATTAAGATTGGTAAATCTTGCAAAGATGTCAGGTTCTTCCAAGATTCAGCTGGACCATGCAATATTATATCTGTCCATAAAATCTAGATTGATTTTAAGATCAGTAGTAAATTCCATGTTTGCAGTACTGATGGAACCTCAACTGACCAGGTTATTCCACAAGATGTTGTTCAATCCCTGTTGGCAGCGTGCAAAAGTGGGGATTTTGAATTCGCTAACAAGGAGGTTAATAACGTGATTGCTGAGGGATATCCTGTTTCTCAAGTGATTTCTCAGGTTATGACCCTCTTGTTTTAACTTGTTGCCTTTCATTCATCAGCATTCCTTATGCTAGAAGCTCTTGTATTGACATGTATTACTGCCAGTTGTTTGATGTGGTAGTTGAAGCAGATGACATAACAGATGAGCAGAAGGCAAGGATCTGCAAAAAAATTGGCGAATCAGATAAGGTCACTTTTTTTATATTTTAAGATTCAAATTGATCATTTCTATCTGTGTATCACAGTGTATCAAAATACTAATATCGCATGCAAGTTTCTCCAGAAATATGTTGTTGCATGTCATATCCTAATATTTGCTTCTACAACTTTTGCAGTGCCTGGTTGATGGAGCAGATGAGTATTTGCAGTTGATGGATGTTGCCAGCAGTGCAATGCGAGCTCTTTGTAACATGCAGGAATTCTCCCTCGATTAGTAGATAGCTTGCTCCTTGAATGCTTTGTACTTATGCGTGAAAAGTTAATGTAGTGATTTGGAATCGCGTGAGCTTTGTAAAAGTCCTGAAATACAAAGTATTTAAAGCTGAAACAGATTTTTTTGTTCGAAAAATGTCCACCTTTAACATGTAGGTGATTTGAATTCTGAAGTTCATTATTCAATAGCTTTTTTCGTCTCTAAACATTATTACTATGTGATATCCTGTTGATCGGCATGGCTAGTTTAACCAATTGTTCTTTTTTGAATTTCCTAGCAATACCATGTAACGGGAGTGCTCTGAGTTAGGTAAGGTGTAATTGTGAGCCAAAATGTGTCAAAATGAGAAATGTGAAAACCCAAAGATTAAATCTGTTATTGTGAGCTAAAATGTGTCATCTAGTCCAAGTGTATTGACACAAAATCTTCCTTGTGGTTCAAAATGACTCTACACTGGACCTTGTGCCCAAATTATGTTATGACCCAAGATTTGTCACTGTGTCCCACAAATTATCCCAAGTCTATGACCCTCGTGACTCAAAGTCTGCATCAGCATATGCATCGTCGCTCAAAACTTGTTTCAAACGTACCTTTGCCTTGTTGTTGGAGACCAGAGAGCAAAAAATGTGAATAAAGAGCCCATAACAGAATCCAAGATGTATTTAGCAGCTAAAACTAAGTTTATTGAAGGAAAGATGAAGTTAGAGAAAATCAGTTGCGGTTTTGAGGGATCATATACCATTTAGTAGGACAAACCAGAAACAAATTCAAAACACACAGAAACCAGAAGACAGTAAGAAGAGTACAATGGTAGCAGCAGAGGAAACAAAAGGAACTTCATCTGTGAAAGAGGGAGGAGCAAATGAAGGTGTTGATCATGAGGAAGGAGATACTTCATCATCATCGATTGTGGAACAAAAACGCAAACCTTCTGATGGGCCACATTCATTAGAACATTCATGGACCTTCTGGTTCGACAATCCTTCGGCTAAATCGAAACAAGCCACTTGGGGAAGCTCCATTCGCCCCATCCATACATTCTCCACTGTGGAAGATTTTTGGGGGTTCGTTCGTTTGATTAGAAAATTTTGTTTCATTGTTTCTGTTTATGGTAGCTAGATCTTGAGACAACAAGTGTTAGTGCATATTGCTGTTCTGTGCAGTTATAATTATAATTGGTTTATGATTCTTATTTTTTAGTATTTTGTTTGCTTTGTTAGACTTTACAATAACATACATCATCCGAGTAAGCTGGCAGTCGGAGCAGATTTCCACTGTTTCAAGTTCAAAATTGAGCCAAAATGGGAGGACCCTGTTTGTGCAAATGGAGGGAAGTGGACCATAAGTTCACCTAGAGGGAAGGCTGACACAATGTGGTTGTATACGGTACGTGCTTCATGCTAGTTTTTTTTAGGGAAGCATTACTGGATAAGGATGCCTAGATGTTTAACTATCTTCACTAATTAATGATTATTAGCTGTTGGCGATGATTGGAGAGCAATTCAACCATGGCGAAGACATATGTGGAGCTGTTGTTAATGTTCGGGGTAAACAAGAAAAAATTGCGCTGTGGACAAAAAATGCTTCAAATGAAGCGACTCAGGTGAGTATGTCACTGGCATTTCAAACAATTTACTCCAATACCTATTTGTAATAGAATTGTTGATCTCCGGAGGGCATGATAACTGGTTTAATTTAATTTAGTCAAAGTAGAAATAATTGGGCATAAAGGCACTGAACATTGGTGCTAAAATTGTAAGATTAACTTAATACTCAATATACACAACCAAAACCAAGCCATATTCTTCTTTTAAATAAGTTTATTCCCTCTCCTATGACTTAGGAATGTACCAAATCTTATGTTCAATTTCTTGCACGCAGCTGAGCATTGGAAGACAATGGAAGGAGTTTCTTGATTACAATGATAGCATAGGTTTCATATTTCATGTAAGTGACTTATTTTTATACAGTATATTTTTTTGGTACTATATACGGACGAGTGCATTACCTCTATGCTCTATCATGGTTTCAAGCTAGAAGGTACATTAATTTTATTTATCCATTTCCAGGATGATGCAAAGAAGCATGACAGATACGCCAAGAATCGCTATACAGTTTGATTTTATCATTGTCGTGATCTAATAACAACGCCCATAAATAGCAAGAGGTATTTACTAACTTGATTGATAAAACAATAGCAGTCTTAAAATTTGGCTTGTCATAACTCATAAAGATCCATTCTAGTTGTTTGGAATGTTGATTTTCTCCGATAAGGGATTGATTATTGTAGTCTTTCTTTTGCGTATCCAGGTACCACCAGAATAACTGTTGTTCTTGGAATTTCATCGGATTGTCCTCGGCGGATAAAACAAAATAATGCTTCTCTCAAACCAAGCTAATAGTTATGCCGTGATGTGATTGAGGGAGCTGTTTCGTTTTTGTTTACATAAAGTATGAGAAAAAAACATTTTTACCAACTTTTAAATGATAAACTCTTCCTAAACAGTTAATTGTTATTAGGCCCCTTCTTATGCAAGGGGGCAAATTTTGTGATTTGTCTTGCCACGTGGTCAGGCAAAACGCGTTTCCCACTATGGTACAGTGGAACACTCTAACGGTCGGGATTATGATTCACGGTCGAGAGAGTGTCTCTCGACGTCGAGACACTTTCTCTCGACCGTTAGAATCTGTCTCTTGCGTCGGTCACTCTGTCTAATATAAATACTCACCGAGATTGAGACTCTTCTTCAACTTCTCCTCCTTCCTTCTTTGTTCTTTAACTTCTCCTCCTTTCTTCTTCTGTTCTTCTTCTTCTTTTTTTCAACTTTAAAAAAAAAAAAATACAAATAAAATTATGTTGACTAAAAGAAGAAGAAATGAGACTGTGGCAAGCAATAGTACACAACCTCCTAGCAACCACAACTGGAATATAAACATTCAAGCTGAGTTGAATGCCCTGCCCAGACAAACAGCAGGCAAAGATGCACCTGGTAGATTGGAGGAGCACATATCAAGCAGACAAATGCGTTTCAATTATACGACTCTTAGGGGGGGATTTAGTGAATTGAAGACAATGTACACCAAACTTCCAGAACCAATAAAAGAAAGGGTGAACCGGTATCCATGGAAAGCTTTCTACAAGGTCGCGACAAAAAACAGCAGACAACAAATAGCGCAGGTGATACGAGAACGTTTTTGGCCATCCACAAATACATTTTATTTCAAGGATTTCGAAGCGGGTAAGTTGTGTTTATTTCGTTTGCTTTTTCATATAGTTTCCATGTTTTTATCAAAATACGCAGACTTTAGAGATAAGAAAACTTAGAAATGAAATACGAATTATTGATTAATCAGGAGTTTTTATTTACATAGGAATTACACCCCTCGATTTTTACATGGGGACGGGAATGAATTTTGAGGGACCCGCCGTTCCATTTGACCAAGTAAGATGAAAAACTTTGAATAAATGGACAACCTTGCTACCCAGGTTGGCGTCGGACATGGATAGAAAGGGATTGAAACTACGCGCTCGCGGGCTATATCTTAGAAGCTTAAAGGATTTGTTGGAGTTCGTTTGTCCAGCCATTGAGAATGAGACTATTAGACCAGACCCAAGTATATTGATGAGATTGAAAGAGTGTTCATTTTATGGGTTCTTGGCCAAGTTTTATTTCCAAATGCAAGCACGGTGGTTCTGCTTGGTTGGTTAGAAGTGCTTGAGGACTTGAGTTTGGCACCTACATACGACTGGGCCACACCTTGCTTGGCTGAAATATACATTAGTTTGCGTGAGTGCTCTGGAGTCAACAAAAAGAGCTTCAATGGTTTTTGGGGGATAATTGAGGTAAATATAAAGTCCATCTGAATTATTTTAATTGTTAATATTCTTCTAAATTTTGCAATGTATATACTAAAAGCGCAATGTTTGAACATCAATGGTGGTGGTATGCAATCTTTGGCGTTGGGGAACCACAACTTAATGAAGAAGGACAGAGTGAAGCTCATTTCCCCCTAGTTAAAAAGTATGATCCAGGACACTGGAAAGTAGGGCAAGCTGATGATGGTCAACGCGCAATGTTCGTGCAAAGGGGACAACAATGTACACGAACAACTTACAACATTAACCGTGAACCGTATCAATTGTATGGCGAGAGATGGAACGAGCATGGGCTTATGTTGCATGCAAGAAGCTTGACTCGGCACGTGTTATACAGTCCACTGTCAGGAAAAGGTGTTTGGTACTTCGGTGAAAGACTCAGTGTTCAACTACTTGGACGTGAATTGAAACGCATCCCTATCAACCCTTTTGATCTGACAGAGATTTCAGGAGCTGATTATTGGAGGTTGCTGCATGATCCCAACCATCAGTGGCATGACTACACAACGCTATCCAGGATACCAGCCGACGAGGCAGAATACCAATGCTGGTACAGAAAAATCTACAAAGAATGTATAGCAATGCAGGCCGCACATTTGGGTATAATGGATTTTCCAGCGTTGGGGAGGTTACCCGCTGAAGGTGATATTTTACCTTCACAACCTCCACCGCCAAATCCATACATGTATCCAACACAAGCAGTTGAGCCCGGGCTTATGCCACCAATTAATTGGTGGGCACCATTTGTGGATGATCTAGGAGGGGAGTACAACGTGGCTATTCCAACAGAAGGCATGGAAACTCCGTACTTTGGGGTGAATGCAACACCAGATCAATATCAAGCTAGGTGCAATGAGTTACAACATATGTGTACGCAGCTCCGCCATATGTATCTTGGAGATCAACATCGACGTTTTGAACAACAACATGAATGGTTTAACATGAATGTTAGTGATTTGAATGAGAATTTGAACGAGGAATCAAGTCAGGGTGATGGTAGAGGTGATGAAAGCTATGCTGGTGGGACTGGCTTCGATGGTAGCTCTAGTGGTGGAGGACGAAGTCGACGAGGTGGAACTGGTGGTAGTGGACGAAGTCCTGCAACTTGACAAAGTCCTAGTGTTAGTGCACAAAGTCCTGTTGGTAGTGGACGAAGTCGAGGTAGTGGACCACTTGGTCGAAGAGGAAGCCGAGGAAGCACCCATAATGTGTTGGATGGCATGATGGTCGAGGAGACTCAGCCTCAGGTTGGAGGAGGATTCCAAGACTCTCAAGCCATAGATGTCAGTTACGAACATCGTCTTGGCACTCCAACAGGTGCAACAACAGCAACATCGAATGTCTATGTTCCCATTCAGGTGAACCCTCAACAAGTAATGTTTAACACCCTAGGTATTGACGTCAACGATTTTATGAATCAATCATTATTTACTCCCAATGTTGTTCAGCCAGGATTACAGCCAGGCTCGTCCATAGGAGGTAGTAGTCTCTGGCGGCCATTTCCTCAGCGAGCGGTTGGTGATGTTCCTCTTATGCAACCATTTGGTGACGATGATGATGCTACGCAACCTCCAGAGGATGCTACGCAAGTCGAGGAGGATATGGTCAACAATTTTAACTTGAACAATATGGCCAACTTTGGGGAGTAGATGTTGATTGAGAATGTTGTTTCAGTTTATTTGTTGTTTTAGTTTTTTTGTTTAAATTGTAGACGGCAAAAACTTTTGAGAATGTTGTTCTAAACTTTGACGTTTCCTTATTTTCATTAAACGTTGTTGTTACGTTCCATTAAGTTTTTTTTTCATTCAATTTAAACTTTAAATACTACATTGACTTTATTAGAATTGAAATCGCACCAATACAAGTAACTAAAATCCGAATGGGTTAAATTTTGGCAACATCTTAAGGATGTGGAAACAACCAATGAAGTGGAACGGGTTGCCGCCGTTCTGGAGTTCCCATGTCTCTAACGATCTTCTCAACACATCCTAATTTGTCTCACCAATGGCTCTTTCTCGATGGATTCCCAGAGCTACAAAAGAAAAATTGCTTACTTCCATGCTAATCTTAGCAAAACGATGGACCAACGAGCCAACAGAACGTAGTCTAGGGTTCCCGGTTTCTTGTACAAACTTTTCATGAATTGAACTCCATAAAGTTTGGTGTCTCAAGTTCATACGAGTAGGTGCATCCTGGGTGTAAAAAACATAACTTCTACATATTTGGACATCTTCATTCGGGGTAAATCGCTGGCGGCGAATACTAACACGACGACGACGAAGATCATTTGGAGTCCGGGCCATTTTTCCAATATTATATGGAGAAGAGGAGGAATTGGTGTGGGTTGAAATGGATTTGGAAGCAAGTATTTATAGAGGTAGTAGGAATTGGTGTGTGTTGGAAGCATAAAGTAATTTTAAGAATTACCGTCGATCGTGGGTCAGAATCTCGACCTCGAGATTCTTTTTATCGATCTCGGGTTTCTTTCTCTCTGTCGAGAGAGTGTTTTTCGACCGAGGCTATTCCTAACGACCGTTAGTTTGTATCACTGACCCGGCAAACAGGCAGATCTGGTGGTTTGCCTGCCCGTTTTTGGTGTTTGCCCCTTCCATAGTGGGGCAAACAAGGCAAACACTATGGTTTGCCTTCCCCATAGGAAGGGGCCTTACAAGGAGAACATTGTGAAGCAAATCTAGAGAAATACGAACTACAATTTTGCACCCAAACAGAAATAACAAAAATATATGCAAAAAGTACAAAATCATGAAAGCAGGAAAGGAAGATAGAAATATATCTGTCATGATAAGCATGCATAGATAGTCAGAGCAAAGAACTACAGGTCACATCAGATTTTGCTTGAACTTAACCCCTTATAGAGATCATCAATTCCGCGGTTACGATTCATCCATAACAGTAGAACCATAATCAGTGAGCTACTCGGGCAGTATCCGTAGTTTAGGCTCACAATTGGTTATCGGTCAGTGGCGCATATCTTGTTACTCTAGGCGATAGCTGGTGGTTCTAGCCTTTACAACATACAATATGTTTGGATTAGTGACATATGTTGTTACAAATACTCATTGACTTTGGTAAATTTTTCAGTATCCATATTTTTTTAGGTATGGTTGGAAGACTACCTTTTTATGGGCAAGGTTCCGTAATCTTCAAAAAACAAACGATAAATGAACTTACGGTATTTACATGTTGGCCCCATTTTAGCAACAAAATTCTTTATACTTTCGAAATTACTATATTTTTTGATGCAAAAGGACTTTTATTAATTAAGGAACTGATTCAACCATAAGGTCATTACAGGCCCATTCTGATATATTAGACATTGACTGATATTTTCTAGATTTTTTGGCTATGAGATCGGCCACCCTATTTGTCAGTCTATCAACTGACTTACAAAACCAACTTTTTTTTATTAGCAAACTATTCTTAATATCCAAAATTGAACCCTGATTGAACCAGTGAACAAATGATTCTGGTCCATTTACAGATTGACTAGATTATCACAATCTGACTAAACACTATGTGCATATAACCGAATTGATGAATTCACTTGGTAGTCTCCTACAATGAAATGCATTCCATTTGTTCGGCTGCCCATTCCAGATTCAACTCTCCATCAACGTATCCTACTTTTTCTCCCCTACAGAGTCATGCACAATCACGAATAATTAGTGACAGTGATTTGTTGTTAGGATTGATATCCTGCCAAACTTTATTGCATCTATCCTTCCAAATATACCACACTGTTATCATATGTTTAATAAGAATCTTATTGTCATAATTACCATGAAACCAACTTACAACCCATATGAAATTGCTAACAACTATGTAACAGTGTTTTCAGATGTGGCGTTTAATGTGGTGGAAATCTAAACTAATAACAATAAATAACTTGTTTTTCCTTTTCTTTCATCTGTTTGCATATATATTCGTTGTTATTATTTGAACAAATCTGAACTAACTAATCCAGATTTTTGAAGATTCGGTTCTTCCTTGAGAAACATCAAATTGAACATCATAAACATACAACTTTTATTTTATTTCTTGATTCTTTTCTCTTCTGCTGCTAAAGTTGTCTACTTCCATCATTGTTTTGTCCACCATTGATGATTATCTAACCACAATAGACAAGAACGTGATCAGGTTACCAAGGTTACAGGTTAATCCGATTTCAACCAAATATGGTCTCAATCTCCTACCTGTGCTTCCCAACTCTCAAGAGAAGTCTTTTATAGTCGTAGGGAGTTCCCAGAGGAGCTGCAACCTATAAAGGATGAGTATACCACAACAAGCGTTCACCGAAGTGAAAAGAGTTTACGCTACCTTCCCTAAGGACCTTCATGTATGCTTGATGCTTGAGGTATCTGTCCGTAGACACCTCTATTTATAACATTCAATAAGATAGGTTGCTTTGGAATAAAGCAATCA
>JAJJMA010347873.1:0-13157 GCA_023529015.1 Papaver nudicaule
GAAGAGCTTAAGCATCCACCGAGTTTCTGGACTGCCGAGAATTTTTTCAAATATTATAAAGTGGAGAAGAGTTTACTTAAGCAGAAAGCTCCCTGGAGTGTGAGACTTGGCAAGGTGGCCAACTCTAAGCATGCTCTGGGTGATGTAGATCTTTCTGGATCTAATACGAACACGCTTCTTCGCCATTTAAGTGACGAAGTATGGTTCTCGAAGCCTGTGCTCATCGAGGGTCCAGTTCTCTTCGGCTTTGAGGACGAGGAGAAGAAAGTCGAGCGAACAAAGTTTGAAGATGGACACAATTTTTCTGTTGTCGAATTCTTCAAGATTCACTTCTCCGAGGAGGAGCGTAAGAAATCCCAAGAAAGGATTGCCGCTCTTAAGTTGAGGGTATGATAAGATTGTTTTTTCTTTAAACGCTTCTTCTTAATCGTTTACTCACATATTTTCATCTTTTCAAAAAGAAGAACAAGATAAGCAGAAAGATCAACAGGCCCAAGGGCAGGTTGGTGATCCGAAGAAAAGGAAAAGACCCTCGAAGTCTACTGCTGCTGGAAAGGGGGAAAGTGGTCAGGTGATAGACACTACATGCCTCAGTTATGCAATGGGTATGGATACCTGCCTCTGTTTAGAACCTGACAAATTGGCTACTTTTCAGCAGAACGAGGTGATTGTTGGTAACGATGGTATAATGGCATTTTCGTTATGTGATCCCGAACGGGAGAAGGTTGCCACTGGAGGTTCGGGAAAGAACATTGTAAAGACTACTACCAGAACTGTGGGATCGAGGATGTATGCTACCAGAGCTGCTGGTAAAGGTGTAACTACTTCTCATGTGTCCGTCGAGGATGTGGACGATGAGGAGACCGAAGATGATGAGAAAGCTGAGCCTTTTAAAAGGTTAAGGAAATGTCCTGTGGATGAGCAACTTTTTCGGGGGTATGCTTCAATGCCGGTTTCTCAACATGCTGTGCCGACCCAAGAGCCCTCTGTCTCTGCTTTCCTCGATGCCAGCACTGTTGATCTTCATCAATCTGGCATGAATTTGGATGAGTATGGCTCCAATGATCGTTTGGTGGGCGCCTCGCTGGGTCAACAATCACAGTCTGTTTTAGGAGCCCCTTCGGCTCCTGCTAGCTTTGTGCAGAGACCCTGTTCTGAGGTTGAGGTTCAAAAGTTCTTGGAGCGAAGTTCCCTTCCTGGTCGCCGAAGACATTGCTAATCATCTGAAGGCATATGCTAACGATCCTCAGAATCATCAGCTTGATCCTTCTGTTGCCAAATTCCTTTCTCAAGCCTTTTTTGGCTCCTGGGATAGGAGCACTCTTGCCTCGGCGTGGACTAAACATCAGGCGTTCATCGAAGCTGTAAGTGTGTCTTCGCTTGTCTTGCAACGTGTGTATCATTTTGCTTGCTTAACTGTGCGCTTTTTTGCTGTTGCATCATCGTCATCATGGAATGTTTTTGTTGGACCTGTCCCATGCCCAAGGTCTTGAGATTACTCGCCTTGATCAGGAAGTTCTTCGTTTACGGCAGGAGAAGAGTGGTCTCTCAGGGGACCTTGAGAGGAGCAGAGGTGACTGTTTTGGTATTGAAATTTTCTTAGGTGTCTTTTTTGCTGGGAGCATTAGAATTGATGTCCTTTATTTTTGTTGCTACCAGGTGATCTTAAGGACTTGGGGAAACAACTTGAAAAGGTTGTTAAGGAGCGAGATTCTTATTCCGAGAGCTTGAAGACTCAACAAGAACTGGCTTCGAGACTGGATGTAGAGTTGAAGAGTAAGGACATCGAGCTTGGGCTTCTGCGAAGTGCTTGCGAGGAAAAGTATGGTAAGATTGTGTCGCTGAATGAGGAGGTTTTAAAGTTGAAGGAGCATATCAATGGATGCATGGCCGGTTTTTGTTCAGGGATTTCGGGATGCAACCTCCCTTTTATCGCCTTGGTATGAATGATCCTGATGCTTCGCTGAATTCTGATAAGGAACTAGTTTCCGCCCAAGAGGTCAAGGCAATAGTATCTCAGTTGCTGGATGAGAGAGTTGAGGAGGAATTGGAAAAAATGGGTAGTGAGAATGTTGATTCCGATGTGGGAGGGGAGGATGGATTGGTGGTGGATTCTGGGAATAATCAACCAGAGGGCGAGAAGCCGAATGAGGTAGGGGATGATATGAAAGGGGAGAAAGAAAAGAGCCTTGGTGAAAATACTGGTACCGAAGGGTTGACTAAGGAATCCGCGAAGGATTCTGTCGAAGCTTCTGGTAACGATGCTGAGCGGGATGCCGAGGCTAGTGGTCAAGTCATGAAGACTATCATCGAGGGTGCTCCCGAAGCTGTTGACTCCCAGGTGAAAGATGGTGGCGAGTTTGTCATTCCGACTTCAACGACTAACCCCGAAGATTTTCATAAGGTGGATGACGTCGTTGTTAAGGAAGTTGTATGAGATACTAAGTAGGGGTGTATTTCTTCTGTTGTCTTTTTGTGCTTTTCGTCTCCTGTATGATGTACTTTTGTTTTTTGAATTATGTACTCTTGCTTCTTACTTGCTTGTGCAAGCTGATGTATATAGCAAAGCTGATGTGCTTGTGAGTAGCATAAGATGCTCTTTGTCGTTTTAACTCGTATTTAGATGAGATGTTGCTGCTGCAATATTTTTAGGCTCTTATGGCTACTCGGGGTGCAACTCCGGGGCTTACTTCGATGTGGGAGATAGTAAACCAAGCTAGTGGGGGCTTACGGATCACCCTTCCCAAAGGCTTTGAGCTACATGCACTGGTTTCAAGCAAACACTGGCTATTGAAAGCATAGGCATCCGTTTTGCCTTAACACATTAGGTGGGTATCGAAGATATTTGACTATCTTCCAAGATGACGTGATGGTGTCCTGATAACCCGTTTTTAGCCTAAGTGATGTAGGAAACTTATGGTGGATAACTGTGTTTCAATAATAAAGTAGCACAATGGGGGAGTGCCGGTCAAGGTTGGAGCTTAGAAATGGTACTATTCTCCTATCGCGGCCTAGAGTTCGACCCCTCTGTTTCTTAGCAGCCCCTCCTCGAGGCTAAGTTTTTGATGATTTAAGAGGAGGTCCTCGGCTGCATAATTCGCCTACCATTCCCGTGAATGAGAGCGAATTAACTTCCTCGGGGTTCCATCCACCTTTAGAGGTAGATGTTAATCCCTTTTATCGTCCCCTCGACGCCTCAAAAGAGAGGTCCTCATGGTCGTGTGGTAGTGGGTCAAAATGTATCATTAGCTTATGTAGCCTAGATGCGAAGTACCCACCGCTAACGGGGTGTCTTGTGGGTAGAGGACTGTGTCATATAGCTCGTAGGGTCCTTACGGCTTATATGATCATCAACTTTGTGCCTGCTAGCCGAGGTCTTTTTTGTTTTCGGCGTCTTGGCCTTAGCGATAGAGCCTTTTATTTGCATTGAGGCACTAGGGGAGATATGGCGTCATGGCCAGTTTGTTTTTTGTGGCGTTAAAGCCTTTGCGAGTGCGCTTAACTAGATAGGACTTTGGAGTTTGATTCAAGACAGTTGTGTGATGTTTGAATATAATTCTCTAAACGAAGACATAGGTACATTTTTATGTATAATACTTTCTTATATACTTTGCATTCCATGCATCGCCGAGTCCTGATCCATCATATTCATCAATTAACTTGTATGCGCCTTTTCCTGCTACTTGGTTTACTTTAAACGGTCCTTCCCAGATTGGTTCTAGTTTTCCTGCATTTCCCTCTTGGTAAGGTGGGATTTCTCGTAGTACGAGTTCGCCAGGTTGGAATTCTCTTTCGATGACTCTTTTGTTGTATCCTCGGGCTAGCCCTTGCTGGTAGTTGATAATGTGCTGCCGAGCTTCTTCTCTAGCTTCTTCGAGGTCGTCCAACTTTGCATAGATTAGGTCCGCCGTGAGGTTTTGCTCCCATGATCTGTATTTATCAGTTGGTATCATTATTTCCGTAGGCAGTACTTCCTCGGTCCCAAATGTTAGGTGAAATGGAGTCATTCCTATCGCACGTCTTCGGGAAGTTCGAAATGCCCATAATACATTGTGCAGGTGCTCGCACCACTGTTTTTTGTGGGGTAATACTCGTTTTTTCAAGTTATCCCCTATTGTTTTATTGGTTGCCTCGTCCTGGCCATTACTTTGCGGGTATATTGGTGTTGAAGTTCCTAGTCTTACGTTGTACTGGTTTAGCAATTCTCTGACGTCAGCACTGAGGAACTCTTGGGCATTATCCGAAATTATCTCGGAAGGGACCCCGAATCGGCAGAATATGTTTTCCCAAAAGAAGGTAAACACTTCTCGACCTGTGTGGTTTCTTAGAGCTTTGGCCTCGATCCATTTGGAGAAGTAATCAGTTGCCACGATAATGTATTTTCGCTGCCCTGTTCCTGGAATGAATGGGCCGACGATATCTACCCCCCATTTGGCAAAGGGCCATGGGCTTAGTACTGAATTTAAGTTTGTTGCTGGTGCGTGAATTCTCTTGGCGAATCTCTGGCAAGGATCACATTTTTGAGATATATCTTTTGCGTCGGTATGCATGTATAGCCAGTAGTATCCTTGAGCCTTAGTTCGTTGTGTGAGTGCCCTTGCACCACTGTGAGTTCCCGCTTCTCCACTGTGCAGCTCTCTCATCAATGCTATACCATCTATTCGGTGAACACATCTTAGTAATGGTCCCAAGAATGACTGCCGGTATAAAACTCCATCCAAGAGTCGGTAATTTGCAGATCTGCTGGTTACTTTATGTGCCTCAAGGGGATTTCTTGGCAATTCCTTGGTCTCTAAATACTTTCTTATGGGCGTCCTCCAATCGTCCTCTTCGTCTTGGATGGCCATTACTAGCTCATCACCTAGAGCTGCTATTGATGACTTCTTTATTCTGCCAATCTCGATGGAAATGATGTTTTGGTCTGTCATTTTTGATGCGATAAACGCCAAAGCGTCTGCATGCCTGTTATCTTTCCTGCATATGTGCCGAATTTTTAGATGTGGGATCTTTGCCATGAGTCTTCTTGCCAATTTTTTTGTATTTTGATAGTGAATCATTGGATTGATAGCTTCTATCTAGTTGTCGTACCACAAGTTGTGAATCTGTAGTTATCCGTGCCTCTTGGATTTCCATTTCGATCATGTATTTTAGAGTGTGAATCATTGCTTCGTACTCGGTCTCGTTGTTAGTTGCTTCGAACTCTAGTCGGAGTGCGTATATTGTGCGCTTTCCTTCTGGCGAGGTGAAGACTATTCCAACTCCTCGGCCATCGCTATATACTGAACCATCGATGAATATTTCCCATCTCCGAGGATGACATTGTTCCAGCAGGTCGTTGGGACCCTCCTCGTCTTCGATTCCTAGGATTGGTTCCTCTTCGCAGTCTTCTTCAATTGGGAATTCGGCTAAAAAGTCTGCAATTATTTGAGATTTTAGTGTTGTTCGTATTTCGTATACTACGTCATACTGGCCTATTTGTGCGTTCTATTTTGCGATTCTTCCTGCTGCTTGCATATTTTTAAGAACAGATTCGATTGGTGTTTTGGTTAGTATGATTATTTTGTGGGCCTGGAAGTATGTTCGGAGCTTTTGGGTTGCTACCACTAACGCGAGTATGAGTTGCTCCAGCTTGGTATAATTTTTCTCGGTTGGAAATAGGGTACTAATGTAGTACACCGGTTTCTCTTCTTCTCTAGTTGTCACGAGTACTGCACTTATGGCATCTGAATTGGCTGCGATATAAAGCCTCAAGTCTTCATCTTTCTCTGGGCGCTGCAGGGCTGGTAAGCTTGCTAGGTAGTTTTTGATTCCTTGGAACGCGGTCTCTCTTTCACCTGTCCATACGAATTTTCCCCCTTTTTTCATGATGCTGAAGAAGTTTTTACATCTGTCCGAGGATCGAGCGATGAATCTGCTAAGAGCTGCCAGTCTTCCATTTAGAGCTTGCACATCCTTTATAGTTGTGGGTGATGGCATTTCTCGGATTGCCTGTACCTTCAATGGATCTTCTTCGATGCCAGTTTTTGTGACAACATATCCTAAAAACTTTCCCGAGGTAACTCCGAAGATGCACTTTGCAGGGTTAATTTTCATATTAATTTGGCGCATCTTTTCCAGTATCTCTCGTAGGTCTTCAATATGAGTTTCTGCCTTCTTGCTCTTTACTAGCATATCGTCTACATAGGCCTCAACAGTCTTTTTCAACCAGGGTCGAAAGATATTTTCCATAGCTTTTTGATACGTAGCACCGGCATTCTTTAATTCAAATGGCATTCTCGTGTAACAATATAACCCATTGGATGTTAAGAATGCCGTATGCTTTTGATCCTCTTCTGCTAGAGGAATCTGGTTATAACCAGAGTAGCCGTCCATGAAACTTAATAGCTCATGGCCTGCTCTTGCATCCACCATTTGATCTATGCTGGGGAGTGGGTGTGGATCCTTGGGACATGCCTTGTTTAGATTGCTAAAATCGATGCAGATTCGCACCCCCTTGTTTTTCTTCGGAACAATGACCATATTTGAATCCAGTCTGCGTATTGTATTTTTTTTTATTATTCCAGTTGCAATCATTTTGTTGAGCTCTGATTCCACCGCTGCTTGATATACATCTGCTAGCTTTCTTGGTCTCTGCTTGAATGGCCGCACCGAAGGGTTTATGTCGGGTGGTGACATGCTAAACTTGGATCTATTCCCGGCATTTCACTCATCTTCCAAGCGAAGACATCCGCATATTCTTTTAGCAGTCTTTCCAGCTCTGCACGCTGCTCCTGTTTCATTAATGTTCCGATTTTTACAAATTTTGGTTCTTCACTGGTCCCAATGTTTACATCCTCAGTAGGCTCTGTCGGGGTAAAATTTGGGGTGTCCTCGTTCATAGCACTGGGATCCCTCGGGGCTTCCTTCGTGATTGCTTCCTTGTCTCCTCTTATTACTTGGTTGATTTCCTTGTCAATTATTTCCGCCTTTTGCTGTTTGTACCTCTCTCTTCGATTGGGCCTTGCATATCTGTAAGACCCAAAAGCTGGTCAATGACTATCGATTAGTCAATTGGCAATTACGCCGCGTATTAACCTAATTAAATGAATTTAAATCCAAGATGTGTAATTAATGAAAAATAATAATTTAATAATTTGGATATGATTTAAGTACCATCGGGTAGATCTCAAAAAAATTATACAAAATCGACTATTAGAACTCATCAGACGGATGTCAGATGAGAAAGATACGACTCTCGGAAAATTGAGATAAAAGTAAAACTAGACTGTTAAATTTTAAATAGTAAATCCTTTAGATTGGTGTAAATGGAGTGTAAGTATAAGTTTTATTTGAATTGGAAGTGGTATGAGTATCCCTTAATAAATGGCTACCCTTAGTACTTCATTAGGGATGGTAATAGTACACACTTATCTTTCCATAATTTAATAATTAGTAATTATTAGACTTTGATTGTTAGCCTTTGACACATCAACTGATTCCATTAGTTCGAGCTTAATCATTATGTTATAAATATCTAATAATTGCCACATCTAAACACTTGTCATATTTCTTTAATCTTACTCACCCTCACAATTTAGGTGTCGTCTAAATATTTGTAAGAGCATCTCCAATGGGACCTTAAAAAAGTTCTATAATTAAGAATTTTAATGATTTGATTGAAAAAATATGGCAATGACTAAATATAACCCCCATTTTAAATATATACAACCCTAACTAAATACAATCCCTATAAATATAAATTTAGCTAATTACAACCCTATTTTCACTTAACAATTTTGTTATATACCACCCTTATCATGTTTGACCGATGTATTCGAGGAAAATATATTTTACAAATTGAAAATCACCATCACGCGGTGATTAACAATCTTAATCAAGGCTGTGAGTAGCCCTGCCCCTAAAGAAGAAGGCACTCTATCACGCTCAGCAACAATGTAAAGGAATATGTAATCGAAATAATATTTCATCATACTCTAGACAAGTAGAGAGAGAACTCGTACAACAAGAAAAAATGGCAAAATATGGCTCAGAAGACACCTTAAGAAAGTTTTGTATCATTCCACTACCTAATTGGGATTAAACCCCGGGCAGCAGTAAGACCGGCCTTATGTTCATCATTGCCATTGATGACTGCACATTTTTAGGATGCAGTAAATATAACGAAACCCAAAAAAAAACCTAATCGATGCTACTACTGTTTGATGTAACATTGAGAAAAGGGTGCGAATTTGTTTGATGGCACATCGAGAAATCTATTTTTTCTTTAAGATAAACCTATAAAACCCAACTGATCTTGCTATCTTGAAATCCGAATTTGCCATGATTGGGATGTGGAGGGAGGTGGCAAATATACACGGATGCCTAACTACGGTGATCCGAATCACAGACTGAACCGCCATCTTCTTCTTTAAAAAAATAAATAAATAAAATATCAAGTATTGCAACTTAATCAGAGAACTACTAAAGCAGAAGAAAGGATTGTCAAAATGCCTCCAAAGGTTATCTTTTTTTTGAAGGTAAAGCTACGATTCATTGATTAGTTAGAACGACAGTAAGGTACAACTCGTGGTGTAGTAACACCCATTCTATCATCATTTAAGATATTAAATAAAAAGGGGGGTGTTACTGCTTCCCAGATAACTGTTGATAGGTTCTTTGGATCGCGATTTTGTCGTCGAACTGCTTCATTGGCTAATTCATCTGCTGCGCGATTAGCTTCTCGATATGCATGAGTAATTCGTAGCGTAGTAACATTGAGGAGAATTTGCGTTGCTTCAAATAGTAACCCCTTAAGATGCCAAGGAGCCTCGTTCTGTCCATTCTGCAAAATTTGGAGCATCGATTTTGAATCAGCCTCAAGCCAAACTTTGTTCCACCCATTTCTTCGTATCATCCACGCCGCCGAAGAAGACCCCAAGATTCCGCCGTGATTGTCGTTGTTACTCCAAGGGAGATCGCCATTGCTTGAAGAAGGTTCCCATCGGTGTTTCTAGCGATAACCCCAATTCCCGCTGAGCCTGGATTTCCTTTTGAAGCACCATCCATATTGATTTTGATCCAATCCTGTTGGGGGGGCTGCCATGCAATCTGTATTGTGATAGTTTCCCTGGGACCCGTGGGGATCCTTGTTGGAGGAACATCCGGAAGAAAAGGTATGATGTGTGTTCTCGACCACTCGAATTCCCTCCAAAAAACCAAAATGAGTTGAAAGATTTGCCCTGGAGGATGTGTAATTCGCTTGTAGAGACGATCATTGCGAGCAAGCCAAATATTCCATACTGTGAAAAGCAAGAGATTCTGTTGCGGCTCTGGAACATATACGGAGCATCTCAGTTAATGTGAAAGGTCGCAAAACGGTCGTCTTTATTGGGTTAAGCTCCAAAGGTTATCTTGACTTTATTGGATTGCATTTAGTAATTTTGAAAATGTAAAAATTGAAAAACTCGAAAAGTAAAATATGGATTGTATTTATTCAAAGTGTGGGTTGTATTTAGTCACTGCCAAAAATATCTCCAATGGAAAAGTCTAAAGTTAATGTGAAACTGACATGGATGGTAGTTACTTAGACATCCTCTAATCCATCCTCTAGTTTTAGAGGTTCTGTTAGAGGATGTGAAGTTCTACTTTATCGGATCTATGGATAGGATTAAATATTGAACTTTATAATCAATAGTCTAAAAATCTTCAACCACTAGAATTTATACACCTACACAAATAAATAAATATAAAACTTTAACCATTGGAGATACTATTCTTTCATCTTCTTAAATTTAGGAGAAATTGATCTCACATCCTTAAAAAAAGGATTACACATAGGATTCACATCACATTCCCATTGGAGATGCTCTAACAAGTATTAGCTACAGTTGAATTAAATGGTTGGTACAATGATACATAGTAGTAGGAGTTAATTAACAGTAATTAGTAGACCTTAAGTATATTTAATGGTTAGATTATAATATAAATATTTGTAATTGCATGGGACACATATGCACCCATGTGTCTAACTACAATGGTTTCTAATAGTAATAGTCAATTAATTGAAATGTTTTGTAAATAGTAGTGTTGATATTATCTTCTTCTCCTTGGGGGTTTGAAATGAAAAAAAACAGTGAGAGGGTGCGAGCTAAACTAGTGATTTAGCTAGTCAACAAAAGAGAGAGGGAAATCAGTTTTGAACTAAGCTAGAAGTTAGATGAATTTAATAAACAATCAATAGTGATGATTGTAATGATTGGTTCGTGATGGTGTGACGATGGGAAAATAGATGAAATAGCAGACTGTGTGATCACTTGAGGTAAGACACTAAACGTTTAGTTTTTGTGTAGTTTCATCTAATGGTTGGAGATCATGATTTATAAAATTAGTTAAGGTGATGACTAGTGAGTTAGGAGATGCTTACCTTATTCCATTGATGGTATTTAGGACTTGTATATGCCATGAGAATATGAATGGGTGGCTTAGAGTCTACTAAAAGAAATGATCAATTAATATAATGTTTTTTTTAATTCATTATAACACCCATTTGTAATGACAATTAACATGTAACTATAGATAATTGGCTTATGAAAGTGTTCTTAAATTGTAGCCTGGAGTTTGTGTTAAGTGAACTTCCATGAATTGCAAAGTTAGTGGAGTCGGATTAGTCCTAATATGAGAGTTAGTGAATTATGATATTTAATCCTAATACTAAATGTAGAATTATTAGAAAGGATTTCTCACTTGGCTCATTATGTCTGCCTGAATTAGTTTTGTTTCCACAATGAACTATGAGAATAGTATGCATCCATGACAGTATAGTATTTGGGGTTTTGCGTTTAATTGTTTGTAAAACTGTATCATTAATTGTCGTGTATTTAATTATCAGTCCATTATGAATGACGGCTATGAGCAAGGGTGAATTGTGTTCCGAGGTAGATGTGGCTTGATATTTGATAAGGTGGGAACTCTTATAACCTTCTTGTGATCATTGTTTAGTTTAATGTATAATAATCTGTAAACAATGTTTGTGTGTATTGGAAGGGCATGCGCCTGATATGTATTGTCTGGTTTCCCCGCGAGGAGTGTTTGTGTTTTTACACGGCTTCTCGCTAAGTCGAGTAGGGCGGTAACTCATCCGTCTGAATATTACTTAGTAGGGCGGTAATTCATCCGTTTCAATATTATTATGCACTATTTTATCTAGTACGGCGGTAACTCATCCGTCTGAATATTAGTTAGTAGGGCGGTAATTCATCCGTTTCAATATTATTGTACTATAATTTATCTAGTAGGGCGGTAAGTCATCCGTTTCAATATTATTAGTAGGGCGGTAAGTCATCCGTCTCAATGTTATATATATTATTCTATTTGGGGAGAATCAGACGTATGCATATTGTGCTTGTTTGTTATGGTTTTATTGGTGATGGTTGAACCATTCTTTTGGGAATATCATTCTGGTATGACTGGTTATGCTAACGTTTACTCGGGAGAAATCCTGGTTTCATAATTTGTATGGGCACTTATGAGATTGATATGCGAGGACGGGTTAGAATACCAATCCTTACCTAACATGTTATATTTGGATGACTTGCTGAGTGTTGGGTGTTAAAGGTGTTAACTGCTTTCTTTAATTAGTAGAACTGTGAAACATGTTGGTGATTACTTGAATGTTGTACTTGTTTCCATTGAGCACCCTTCGTTTCCACTTCAGTTTCAGTTATCAGAAGAGGTGGTGCACGTGAAGAGTTACGTTTCGTAGTTCAGCGGTTAATCAAGTTAGAAGTCTTTGAGTAATATTTTATATCTGATTACTCTGTGAAATTGTATCAACAATAGATTACCATATTTATATCACTTGAGAGGTTTTCATTTATGAATATCAAAGGGTTTGGGTTTCTTTAATTAAACTCTTATGTAATTAGGTATCTTGAGTAGACGATCTAGTTACTCGACGCCTCTTGGCATAGAGGCTAACTAGGTGGTCAAATGGGGCGTCACAATATCTTCTTTGCTCGATGTCCTTCTAGTGACACGCCTTTGACTCCATGGTTTCGCCTTTAATTTCACCTATGCCTATAGGAGTTGGGAATCTGAGCTTCTGGTCTAATGTAGAGGGTACTCCCAAGATCCCATGCAGCCACGGTCGCCCCAAGATTGTGTTATATGGCGATTCTATGTCTAGGACACAGAAGGTGGTTTGTAGCTTCATCGATGTTACGTATACTGGCAATGAGATGTTTCCTTTTGGTTTTGATGCCCTCCCATTGAATCCGTAGATGGTGTAATCCGAGGGCGCCAACGAGATACTTTGAAAGTACTCTCTGTATGCCATTCCGAATAAAACGTCTACTGAACTCCCCGGGTCGATCAATATTTTTGGCAGCAGTATTTCGTTTATGTTTACAGTTACTACCAGAGGAGTGTTGCTCGGGTCCTCTTTGGGAAGGTCTTCTGTTGAATAAAATATTAGTTCCAACTGCCACGACTCGAATTTCCTTGCCTCGGCAACAATCATTATCTCATTTCCGTCTTTATCTCTTTTGTGGATCCTTACGGTGATGTTACTTCGTGAGCTGATACTTTCCCTCGAGTGAATCATTGAGTTGCAATGGGCACTTCGCACCGAGGTTTCGTCCGATGATTTCATTTTGATGATCCGCCTTGACGTCTTTTCTGCGTATGTCCCTACAAAATGCAACCGACAAGTGAGGTCCACAGTTGTCGTTATGCCCTAGTGGTCTGGAGTGTATAATTCTTCAGTCTATATTATTTTTGTTTGCTATTTTCCTTTTTTTGTTAAAACCTTCTTTGTTCTGTCTTAGATGATGTTTTCGCCGGAAACGTATGTTATGCTCTTGATTAGATCTCTGTGTTTCAAGGTTTGGAATCCTTAAAGAGACTTTGATCTTATCATGCTGATGATTTACTCGAAACCCTTGAACATGCTAAAGCTTTGAAGATCTTTAGACGTCCAAGGTGATGGAGCTTGTAATGAAAGTATGGTGAAAATACGTTTTTAAGAAAGAGTTTTAGAAACCCTAAAAAAAAAAAAACCCCAAAGAATTTGAAAACCCTAAATCACAGGCAAACCCTAAGTTGTTTTAATCAGTCCCTGTTTCTAGCGCCAAACTGTGTGAGTATAAAATCTGCATGAGCACTTTATACCCGACAGCCAA
>JAJJMA010347879.1:0-10106 GCA_023529015.1 Papaver nudicaule
ATGTAAACTATACATTCACTTCACTGTTGATTTCCTAGAGTCTTTAGAAAGGGAGCAGTGCAAAGCCATTGAAGGTTAGTAAAATCGCTTTCTTATGTACTTTATATTGTTCAAGTTATGCACCATATTAGTTGGAGTTACAGAGAATTTCTCTCCCCGTCTTTCTCTGAAATGATTAAAGTACTTCCTTATATTAGTGTGTTTTCTGTTTTATCCTTGTTGATTTCTGATCCATGCATTGTTCCTCTGAAGCTAAATAATAATATGGTGATTGCAGGTATGATTTGAAGCTGTTGTCGAGGTAGTCTTGGTGGTTCGCATGGATGTTGCAGGTGTGGCAGATTCTTTAACTTGCTGAATTGAGCGATGAAGTCGTGGGTAATAGGCTAAACCAAATGGATATTTGAAGTTTTCTTGTTGTTAACATTGTAAAAAGAATGTAGATGGAGCATTTTTAATTTACTGTCGAGGTTTGCTGATATGGATTATTGAGTGTAAATGGTAGTGTTGTTATTGAGTGAATGGGTTCATGTTAAAGATTTGATTTGTATGTGAAGTACATTCAGTGTAAATGGTTTTTTTTTTTTTTTTTTTTGGCTGGCAATGAACGAAATTTGACCGGGTCTGAACGGATTCCGGCTGAAATTCTCAGGCCAGGAATAATGTTGACCAGGGCAAGACCACTTTTGACCAGGTCAAGACCAGGAGTCAAGGTCAAGGTCCAGGTCAAGTCAACCTTTTTTTTTGTCCTGTGACCAAGAATAGCAACACAGCCTCCCTGTTGCGGATTTTTATTTTGAAACAGCTTGACTGTGTTGCGAAACGAGTTGACCCATGTTTCAACCCAAAATTTGCAACAGGGAGTGAGCTGTTGCAGAATTTTGCATTGCCCTTGTTTGCAACAACGGTCGACTGTTGCAATCCCGATTTGAAACAGGTTGACTCTGTTTCTATACGCTAAATTTGGTGTAGTGAGATCTCAACTTATACTCATAAAAATACAAAACAGATCTCAACTTATGCTTATGTTAAAACCCTAACTTTGGTTGTAACCTATGGAAAGAGATAACAACCAAAATAAATCTACTTAGATTACCAGAGATATGAGCGAGATAAGATAGTAGAGAGATATGGGATACAGGAAAGTGGAAAGAGTTTCCCATCTCCGTCTGTTTTTCAGAAATTTTAGATCTGAAATGTTTCTGATTTTTGTAGAAGATAGTAGACATATTTGAGAGGGAAACCAAAATTTCAGGAAGAGAGAGATGATTTTCGAGGGGGGGAAGAAGAATCAGAGGGGAGATTTGAGAGGGAAACGAAATTTGAGATCTAACTTTGAGCTTCAACTTACGTACGAACAAGAGAGGAGAGTTCAATAATAGATGAGAGATTTTCTTTTCACTTCGATTAATGAGCCGAAAACACGCCAAAAATATCTGGTCATCTATGTCAAGTCAATTTAAATTTGTGGTCAACGGCATAAGTGGGTGGGTTTTAAGCCATGGGAAAACAATCTAAAAATCATGACATTTTTTGCTAGTTGAACATAATTACCATGAATCTAAGCCTGTAGGATCACTGATCCTATCAATTTATGAAAAATTCAAGGAAGAATCCTTGTAGAACCTTAGAAGAACCAACTTTGGGCAAGTTTGAGTTAGAATCTTCCTCTGAACTCCAAACCACTCACTAAAATAGTAATGTAGTTGAGACGGTTTGATACATTCCGTAGAAAATAGTAATGTAGGTGAGACGGTTTTTTTGATTCCGTGGAAAATACTAATATAGTCGAGACGGTTTTGTTGTTTTCGTAGAAAATAGTGATATTTCTGAGACGGTTACATTTTTTCCGTTGAAAATAGTGTTGTATATGAGAATCTTCCTCTGAACTCCAAACCACTCCCTAATTTGCCATACTCTGAGCCAGGCTCTTCCAGAGTAGCACTGATCTTATCCAAAAATGGCAAATTCAAGGTGGAATCCTTGTAGAACCATAAAATAACCCATTGTGGGCAAGTGAGAGTTACAATCTTCCTATGAACTCCATTTCAAATCCCTAATGGCAGTGGAAAATAGTAACGTATGAGACGGTTTTGTTGTTTCCGTTGAAAAAAGTGATGTATGAGACGGTTTTGTTGTTTCCGTAGAAAATAGTGATGTAGTTTTCCGTTGTAAATGGTCAACACACTGTAGTAGACTTGACCATAGAAAATGTACTGGAGAAGATTGCTGCCTACCATCCTCAACGACTTTTTTTTTCAAAATTCCAAAAAAATAGCCGTTGGGATCTCTTCTATATAAGAGAACTCTTCTTCTTTGACCAACTCATCCCAATCAATCTTGTTTCAATTGATTCCTTCTTTCTCCCTTCAAATTTTCAAGTTTTTTTTCATCACTAAATATCGATATGGCGACCAACTACACCGAGAGAGAAAATCTCCTAATTACTTACTCTTTCATTCGTAGCCGAATGAATGGTATGGTGGATGAAGTGGAAACTTGGCAGGCGAAGTTTTGGATTCGTGCTTTTGATGTGTACGTGACAGTTTCAAAGAATCCAAACAATAGAGATGTAAATGTAATTAGAAGTCAATGGAACTGCATCAGTAGAGACATATCCGAGTTTCGCCGAATTAAGAAAGCTATGCACAAAAAAAATCTAGATGCATCACACGAAGAAATGGTCAATGTAGCTATGGCTAAATATCGTGAACTCAATAACCGGGAATTCATGTTTGTTGAATGTTATGAAAGATTGAGGAGATACAAGGCGGCGTTATGAAATGTTAGAGCAATGTCATGGTATGCATGTTTAGTAGATTAATTGTTGTTTTATTTCATCTTTGCAATGTAGTTGTTGTTGCTTCAATTAAGGAAAATTTATTCCATTGTACTTGTTTTTCCAATTAATGAAAAATTATCTTGAGTTAATTTTTTTTACTTGTGTCATTTTAATCAGTGCTGTTATTTGACACTCAATTCATCACTCTGTCTAGCACTCACACCATCCAGACCCTTCATCTGGGATGTGTGGAACCCGTTTCTGTGTGATATGGGTCCTGGCTGAATGTGATGTACCAGTACTTTAGCGACATGTGTCCCTGAGTGCTAAAGAGAGTTCTAAAAAAGAGTGTTGAATAGCATTTTCCCATTTTAATTGATTAATTAAAACTTTTTGTTACAACCTCAATGTAATCAATCCGGCCAAAATTCATGGGGGCCATATTCATTCGAAGCGTCTACTGGCGGCCCATATTGACCATTTGGGTGAAAAAAGCCGGCAAACATAGATAGGAGTAGGTCCATAATTCTAACATTTTTAGTAACTGATAAGACTGAATTCTTAAAAAAAATAACTGATAAGACTTTGCAGCGATGTGATTAGCTAGATTTAACCACACGTAATGACTGCTGATCAGACTTGGCAATGACTGACTAGCTCTATAACCACATGCATTTTGGCGTTGAATACGCAAACATTGTGGACATAATCTCTAGCTATTGACCTAATCTCTAGCTATATATTGCACAATATTTAAGAAGGCTAAATTTAAGGGATATCAAAGGCAAAAAAAAACTGTGGAGAGATAACCAAAACAGAGAGAAAAATATGGTGAAGCCTGAGAGTTTACACACCAAACTTTGGAGAGAAAACTTCGAGAGACAAGTTGCTGCCCATGAACCAAAATTTTCTCTCTGGAAGAAGAAAAGAGCTGCTCGCAAGGCTAGAAAGAGGCAAGAATCGATTGAGAGATTGAAGTTATGTACGACTGTTCTCAACCCCTCCGACTCAGATAACAGTGATGAGGAAGAAGAGGTAGATGAAGGGGATGGTTTTGATGGAAGGTCTGAAGCCTCCAAAGACTCATTTGATCTTGAACTGGAAGCAGAGGCAGCAGAGGAAGCTTTATTTCAGAAATTCTTAGCCGAAAAACTTCATAAGGTTTTTGCAAGAACCATGCGAGAGCCTTTGCTTGGATTTTGATGGTGAGCCTCTGGAGGAAGAAGAAGAAGAAGAAGAAGAAGAAGAAAGTGATGATGGGTATGGGACTGCAGCTTCATCCGTAAGCGGAGATGAGGAGGACAGTGATTTCGATGGGTAGTTTGTTCCACTTCGCAAGTAGGACCAATCAGACTGGTTCAATTTAAGAGTCCTACTTGGGTTTTTCTGTATCATCTCCATGTTTATGGGTTTATGTTTTTGGTGTTTTTTGGGTTGTATTATCGGTTGGATTGAATGTGCATGGGTTTATGTTATTGGTGTTTAATCTAATTTCCGTTTAACAGTGGTGTAGGTTAAGAGAACTGTGCAGTGTAGGATAACTAGGAAACACCAAATTGAACTTGAAATCAACTAATTCAAACACAAGCATTGTTTGGTAACATTGAAACCATCAATGCCCGACAAGAAAAAGTTATAGGTCCGGCCAAATTATAGGTCTGGCCAAATTACAGGTCTGGCAAAATTCTGCAAAATCTACTTCTCTTCTATATTCTAACATTCACTCTAAATGCCCTGACAAGAAAGTTCCATATTCTGCAAATGTTTTTTTTTTCCTAAATCATAGCATTCACTCTAAATGCCCTGACAAGAAAAAGTTTAATACTCTCAATTCAGAAGGCATACTATGCAAAATCTGCTTCTCTTCTAAATTCTAACATTCAATTATCAACAATACTGTTTATAAGACAAAGTAAATCCAAATTTTCAACAATACCATTTCAGCAAATTTTCTAAACACTCTACTCCTCTCGCTGGCGCTTCCTTGACACACCCGATTCCTTCGGCTGTGCTTCGGCCATGGGCTGATCCTCCTGAAAGGGTCGAGTGCGTCCGGCTTGACGTGTCCTGTCCATTGCAGCAACACCATGGGCAAATGCAGCTGCCATAGGACTCAACCACTCCATCACCGGAAACGTGAATGCGGCTTCAGGATCCAGAGGAGTATTCAATTCTTGATGGATTCTCCTAAAAATTGGGGTGCACTGCAACACACCGACGTACCCCATCCTATGACCGCCAGTGACCACCCATCGGTATCCAACAACCGCCACACCCTCCAAGACATTAAATGTACCCCACCATGGATGAATGGCTTGTAACACCCATCCATCACCATCACCACCAGCATCAATTCTAAAGGTCCCATCATCACTCACAGCCACATCATCACCACCCTGCCGCCACCATCAATATAACTAAGATTATCAAACCACCAACACCATCACCACCGCCACCACCATCATCATAAGCAAGCCACCACCATAAACAACACCGCCGCCACATCCACCACTAATATTACAAACAACAGCGTCGCCTTCGCCATAAAAACTAGCACCGCGCCCGCCATCATCAATACCACCTCCACCGCCGCCACCAAAGACAAGATGAAACCACCACCAACAGTATTACCGTCACCAACACCACCACCATTAGCACATTACTACCATCTTTAGCAACTACCACCTTCAGAAACACCACCTCTACCGTCAACACCATCACCAGGTCAACCACCAACAGCAGCGTCACAGCCGCCACCGCCACCGCGAGCACCACAACCATTTTGAATTAGAGTTACAATTTGAGATAATCAACAAAATTGATCACCAATTTCGATCAAAGTCGATCAAAGAAGATGAAACAAACAAATTACCATTTAGAAGATTTAAATCTCTCAAAATCAAGAAAAATCAAATTTGAATGTAAAACAGAGAAGAAACGATAAGAACAAACAAAGAAGAGTGAGTTATTTTCACCCCAACTTACTCGCGCCCCGATGATTCAACCCATCATCTTGAACTCGGTAAACGATACTAAATTCCTCTATTTTGTTAGCTGAGTCGAATTAGCTGACTCATTGAAATTGAAATTGGTAGACCGATTGCATTTTACTTTTGAAATTAAATGAACAAATTTCCTCACGAGCTCGACATGCACAAAATTGAGATGAACAATGAGTAAAACTAAACTCCTCAATTCCCATCAATTCATGAAGTCCAACATCATTACATTTCTCTGGTGATTTTGTAATGGCAATAATTAAGGACGAAATTACCCACTCAAGTCTAATTGCTTCACAACCCATTATAGAGCACCATCGTTTCATTTGCCCAGCAATGAAATTGATTGCCAGAAATGTGTTGGGTATTGGTTGTTCCTGTTGCAAAGAAATGAAACGATGAAAAAAATGTGAAATTTTTTAGGTGTTTTGAAGTTTCACGTTGCAAGTATCCTATCTATGTGAGTGTTTTTTTTAACATTCCACTGAAACGCTTGATGAAAAACTGGTAAATGAAATTGGTTTGATTTTTTTTTTTTTTTAATAAGCGAAATTGGTTTGATTAACGGTGGGTTAAATCCACCTAAAACATTTCGGGATAATACTAAGACAGTATAAATTTTCTTTTATATGACAAGCATAGACTTTGCCTTTGCAAAATGTTGACACGTAGTTCTCATGCATTTGGTGCTGAGAGCAAAGAGACATCAGCTGGCCGTTTATGATTGATTGGCTCAAATATGTTTTTTTTTTTTTTTAAGGTCAAATATGCATACTGATCAGGATAAACGTTACTTTGGTTTTGTGTCAACATTTTGCAAAGGATTACAATGTCATACAGTTATCAGGACAACAATGTAACTTTTGTTGCCTAGATTTTGTGTTTGATGTTCAATTTCGTGTTTCGTTTTTCGTCGGTCGGCCCTCCACCGTCGCAGCGGTCATCGAGTTTAATACCTTCCTAATCTAATTTTTTTTTTTTTTTTATAATGGTAAATATTAGTATTAGTATTCTGGCCGTAAGTCCCTTCTGAAAGTCAAAAACAAATTCAAATTTATACGTTTTTTGTGTTTGTTGAAGATAAACATTTAAAAAAATTGATTTTTCAAAACTTTAGAGTTAAGTTAAGTTAATCATGTCTTAACTACTATAAATGGGCAAATTAGTTATTATAAAAATATTTAACATAGGGGCTTGCCAAATGGCTATGTGGAGACCAAAGATCAGTTTTTGTCATTCTGAGAATAAATCTGAGAACTGAAAACATCACATGTGACGTGAGAAACAGAATCCCATTTACAAATGAGAGAATTCTTAATCTTTTCCTAAACTTCCTTCCCAAGGTCATCTATCTAGAAGAAGTCAACATGGTCGGAAGTTTCCACAGTACTTGAAAATTTTAAAGCAACACTGGTCCACTGGGGTTTTATCAGTGACGCAATCTATGAGGTACGCAACACAACCAGCCAAAACAAGTATAAATATGAAACTTGCAAACTTGAAAGAAATTCACAGCCAGAGCAATCATCTCTAGAAAAAAAAGAAGAAGAAAAATCATCCTCTGCAAATAATCAACCATGTTAGCCCTTGAGTTTTCGCTTTCATCATGTCTTCTCATCATCCTCCCTATTTCCATTTTGTTCATACTCATTGCTACCGGCGGTAAGTCGTCTTCAAAGTTACCTAAATCTTACCCATTGGTTGGTTCAACATTCGCTATTCTTTCGAATAGAAACCGAAATAACCAATGGATAGCAAGTGTACTTAGCCATTGTTCGACGAGAACTTACGTTTCTTCTCGAGGTTTACTAGGTCCTGCTCAAGTTTGGACAGCAAATCCTGAAAATGTGAAGCACATTCTCAAGACCCAATTCTCCATCTACCCAAAAGGTGGCATTTCCACGAGCATTCTCTCTGATTTCCTCGGCACCGGTATATTCAATATTGATGGGGATGGCTGGAAGTTTCAGAGGCAGCTATCGAGTCATGAATTCAACACTAAATCTCTCCGTAAGTTCATAGAGGATGTTGTTAAGACCGAGGTTTCTGACAGACTACTTCCCATGCTTTCAACAACAGCAGAGCAGAACTCGGTTCTTGATCTTCAAGATATTCTTCAAAGGTTTGCTTTTGACAACATCTGTAAAATCTCTTTCGGGTATGATCCTGCATACCTTTCACCTTCACTCCACAAGACAGAATTCGCTTCTGCGTTTGAAGAGGCTACGGAGATTAGCGGCAGACGTTTCGGCTCTGTGATCCCAGTAGTCTGGAAGGTTAAGAGGTTTCTCAACATTGGGTCACAGAAGAAACTCAAGCAAGCGACATTGAAAGTTCGACAATATGCCAGAGATCTTATACTGCAAAAGAAACAAGATAACAAAGACAAGTCTTCACTAGAGGCAACTGATCTTATCTCAAGGTTCATAAGAGATGAGCGCTTAGACGATGATTTTGTGATTGATATGGTTATAAGTTTCATTTTAGCAGGTCAGGACACTACTTCAGCAGCCCTGACATGGTTTTTCTGGTTAGTTTCTTGCAATCCCAAGGTTGAACAAGAGATACTGAAAGAGATAAGCCAAACGTCAGAAGAACCTGGTTACAACGATGTCAAGGACATGGTTTACATCCACGCATCACTTTGTGAGAGCATGCGGTTGTATCCACCAGTCCCGGCCGACGGTAAAGAAGCAGCAAGCGACGATGTTTTACCAGACGGAACTACTATAAAGAAGGGAATGAGTGTGACGTACTCTCCTTACGCTATGGGTAGGATGGAAAATCTGTGGGGTTCGAATTGGAATGAATTCAAGCCAGAAAGATGGTTAGAGATAGAAAAGGAAACCGGAAAGTTACACTTCATGGCCAAGGATTCCTACACATATCCAGTGTTTCAAGCAGGGCCTAGGATTTGCTTGGGTAAAGAAATGGCATTCCTGCAGATGAAGATGATAGTTGTTGAAATTCTACGTCGATTTCGAGTAGTTCCCGCAGAAGGAGACGGTTTTGAACCAGTTTTTGTTTCCTACTTAACCTCGAAAATGAAAGGTGGTTTCCAGGTGAAGATTCAACAGAGGAATTGAAGCCAGACAGTGATTAAATTTGTGGTTTTTACTAAGTTGGGTATGAATGCTGTGTTGTAGCGTTAAAAGTCTTTGTGGGCATCATTGGATGTCTGTACTTCTTTTCATTTGTCGTTGTTTCTATTTCTACTAGAATGCCTTTGCTTAATCTGTGAAATTGTTTCAGTTGTCTCACTGCTTAACTAATCCTCTTTTCAACCTGTTTTTTTTTTTTGGTTTGGGACTATGGTGATTTAATGGGGGCTGTGGTCCTCCAAAAATCGTCACGGTTTCCGCTTTGTACTTTGATGACTTAGTGAAATCGTCGCGCTATTTGCTTTTTATTGTGATGAGTTTTGGAGGACCACAGTCCCTATTAAATCACCACAGCCCCCAAAAGATCAGGCTTTTCAAACGAGCACTAGAACGAAATAAACGAGCAACTTTCTCCAAATTTTGCATTTTTCCACAATTTCTTTTCAGAATTTTGAACTCTCATCCTTCCACTTCTTTAATCCGGGCAGAACATGTCCATGTCAAAATTTTACGTGAGCGTGCCAGGCCGATGAGTCCGTGCCGCGTCGTGTCAACTTCTTGTGTTACCCTCTATTGAAGAGCAAAGAGCTCATGGGGCAATAGGGAGGTGCCCGTGAATTTTATGTATCCGGTGCGCTAGGAATAGAATTCCGGCTTTTCCGTGTTGTACTGGGAATAGAAATCCCTTGCGGCTCGAGGACCTATAAATACCAGACGGTCCAGACCGCAATGGTAGACTTCAATGGTAGACTTCAATGGTAGCAAAAAGAGTATGTCATCGGAAGATAGAATCAGTAGGTTACCGGATGAAGTAATTCACAACATCATGTCTTTCATGGACACGAAATACGCAGTCCGAACTTGTGTTTTGTCGAAAAGATGGAGTGACACTTGGAAATCTCTACCTTTTCTGAACTTCGATATCGACAGTTACGTGCATAAAGGATGGAGTCGGTTACACCGGGTGATCTGGTGGACGGAGTATTACTTGGCCGAGATGATCACTGTATCATTCATTCGCTCAGAGTGACATGGGATTGCCATTTCCGTGGTAATAAGTTCTTTAGTTAATAGATGGACTGAAGCCGCAGTTAAGCACAATGTGAAGGAAGTAACTATAAGACTTGAAGATTCTAAGAGGTTCTACTACAAAATTTCACCGAGACTCCTTAACTGTAAATCATTGAAAAAGCTGACATTGTACTGCCATGGTTCATCTACATA
>JAJJMA010347884.1:0-11890 GCA_023529015.1 Papaver nudicaule
ACCTTTAGGAAACCCCAGGGTCTTTTCGACCTTTTAGATCTCACATGGTCAAGACACATTGGCCTCGATTCTCAAGTCATTGTCAGCCACACAGACATTGTTTCGAATCTGTTATATCTCATTGGTCACAATGTTTACATTTTCGGACCAATAGCTTATGAATGCGAAAACCAGATTATGGTTTCGAAATCAACGTCATGTTTTATTAAAACCTACATTGAGGTTCAAACATTCAAAATTCATAAGTTGAGATACACAAATATGGTTTCGGAATCCAGAAGTGAGATATGGCATACAAGATGTTCATATACAGAATCAAATGAATGATTCAGAACTTCAGAGTTCAGAGCCAAATCATGACGTCGTATTCGAATCTCAGAAACAACAGTATTTCGAGTCTACACAACATAAGCGTGAGTCACGATCTCTCTTACATTGGATCATATAAATATATGCAATCAATCCGACAGAGCCAGACTAGGTAAGAAGAGACACAATACTGTGATGGATCAAATGTCATAAGTACTACCGAGATAACATCACATTGCTATATCCAACTTGAAAAGGTTTTAGGAAAAACCTTTATATTAACTTAGATACGGAGAAGAAAAGAAGGCTCTAAGCAATATTGGGACGTCATAACTACAACACTAATACCACAAGTGGTAAAACGGAGTTATCATAAGACACACTGATCACAAGTGATCAAGTCATAACGTAAAGCTCAAGCTGAGAGTTATGTTTATGTCTTTTGTAGCACAAGTGTAAAAGATAATGGAATCGCGTTATTTAGATTCACTAACATGTTGAATGATGAAGCCGTATGTCTTCGTTTGATCTTCAGTCTTTCTTCAACTCTTCAACCAGTGATTCTAAATCCTACCAAAATCTTCCACAACCTAAAGCTAACTCTCTCACATGACTTCACCTAATTGTGTGTTGTTTAGCGGTCGAGTTTTGATCACTAAAGTTGTCAACTAAGCTTGACATACCAACACTTAGTGAGGTTGACCGAGCCATGCTCTAACAATCCCCCCCTTTGTCAATTTTAGTGACAAAAACTCTTTACATAGATGAACGAGAAATTTCAAACCTAAGTTCTACTCTTCGAGTTCTTCTACTTAGCTTGACAACACACCAATAGTACCTGCAAAATATGTCAGTCTGCAAACAATATATGTACTATTGAAAAATATTGATAACCAATACACTTACTCCCCATGAATGTAAGTTCGTATGTCTATCATTCTCCGACGTATTGTTATCACCTGCAGCACAACGCGAAAGTCTACAGTGCTTGTAACATCAAGTGTTACTCCCCCTTAGTTCATGCTTTCATTCATTTTTCAATATACGCGCAGGCATTTTTCTCCCCATATGACACTGCTTTGTCAAAGACCAAGCACTGACCGAAGTCAATCTATCAATATTTCTCCCCCTTTTTGTCAAAAATAATTGACAAAGGGTCTCGAAAATATCTGGGTACGAGATAAATGCTCAAGTTCAGAGAACTTGATTCAACATATAAGAATGATCGCAATCACACGGGTCAACATTTCAACAAGTTACACAATATATATATATATAATATATAATGATAAGCTCAAGCAACCTGTCCGGAAATACAAAAGATATAAGCAGATAACAATTATATTCCCTATATATTCCACAACCACGCTCCCATAAAGATATATTTCTATTAAGCATAAGTTCACAAAAGAACTCTCCCCCGTTGGTTGTCATTCCCTCGGACATGAGAACAACGGCACAGTCTTTACCAGAGAAAGACTTAAACTAGGTTTTGGGTTTTCGAACACGTCCATAGTCATACTAGATTATACCAAAACCATTGATTTATGCGTATACTATAACTCCTAGTCTAAAAGACACAAGGATATCCAATAGTATTGTGACTAGCATAAAATCCATATCCTCCTTACATAGTTATACTCATACCTGCAACACAAATATTAGTACAAACATAACAACCACAAACATAAGGAGGCCCTGGTATCAAGATATTAAAACAATACAGATCAACTCCATAGGAGATAAAAGAATTATCTTGATAACCTGCAACATATATTCATAATAGATTCAGAAATATTAACTCTATGTTGCATTCGAAACTCACGTACTATTTAGGTTTTTCTGATTTTCTAGTTTTTTTTTTATATTTTTCAGAAAATTGATTCGAAACTGCGTGAACACTTACAGCATATACACACATATATTTTTAATTAATATTTTTTTAATGAACAAATTCGAATCAGACACAAGTAAATAATAACAATTTTATTTAATAACTTTTCGAAACAGAAAAAATACCAAAAGAAATAAAATCTACTAATATTTTTTTTTAATAGTTTCATTATACTTATTTTGATTGTTTATCTTAGATGAACAATATTACTAAAGGGTCTCTTCAAGATCCTCAAAGTCTTCAACTCCATCATCGCAGAATTCCCCACTGATTTCACGAATACGCTTCATAGTGTCCTTATTATGCTCATATATGCCAAAGAGTTGACTTTTCGATTAGTGGTTCGAATGAACTCTCGATTTCTTAATCCAAGTTGGATGAGACATCTTTGGTTACGAATAACCACCCTTTGTTGTTGCATAAGCCTATGCTGGAAATCTACAGTGTTCGAAATCATTTGTTTGATATTGAACAAATCAATTTTTGCATCGAGACAATTTTGGACAAGTAGATCAATGACAGCAGTATTGGATGAGCACAATTTTTCTTTGACAAGAGTTACCTTGTTTGATTCTGAAGAGATCTTGACTGAATCGCTAAGTTTATCAGATAATTCCTCAGTTATATTGTTCATTGTTTCAATGAGTTTTTCCTTTGACCTTGTTTGAACCATTACTTCAGTATATTTATCTCTTAAGCCAAAATGATTTTATATAAGTATGGTCTTAGTTATTAAATAAACTATTCAAACCTGTCATATATACTTCATAGAATATTATTCTCCATAATATATATTTCGAAAACAAGGTATTTCGAAACTCTAGTTATGAACCAAAGAGAATCTTTTACTGAAACTACTTTCCTTACAAAGGTGTCGGTCATAAAGATACTCAGAAAACCTAAGACATACAACTTTATTTATTTATTTGTATTTATATTATATACACAGTGTTGTTTCGGAACAAATATTCTCTTATCCCTTAGAGATTTAAGGACACTGATGATAAGAGAATGTTCCCTTTTTGCTGATCAGACATGATCAGGTCCCGTTGGGCTGGACAACCCAAAGGATGGATCATTTTTAGGGTAGGATGAACATACCTGATTGCTGGTACTGTCGCAGCTTGACTGTGATCCTGAGTGATTAAACAACCAAGATATCGTTGAGATTTTCTTGGAAGAGTGTTTCTTCATATTTGTAGAGGCTGAAATTCTAGCTATGTCGGCAAGAGATTGTCTAATCTCACTAAACATTTATTCAATTTTTTGTAGAGACTCATCATGAAATTTTAGAAGCATATTCCTTTCCCAGTTAAATGTGCAGTCAGTATGTTTGGATCTTCACTTATTTAGAAGTAGTTCCCCTTTTGACACAGGTGTGTTGTGAAGGGTTTCTTCCAGAGAGCTATCTGCAAAGCTTGCAAGACATCTAAGGAAATCGCTTTCAGTAACATTTATTGGAAAATGTGTGGATAATGCTTCTAGCATTTTAGTTCTTATACCTTGTTCAGAAACTGCTTGTTTTAGCAGGTCTGAGGAATCAAGAACCTGATAGAATCTTGTACATTAGTCTTTGAACGATTCACCATGTTTAATAAAGAGATTATTCCAGTCAAAAGATGGAGTATCATAGAAATGTGATACATGACTGTAGATTGTGTTAAGTGTAGCCCAAGCATCATGCGAGCATTCACAGGCAATAATGTGCTCAAGAATATTACTATGGACGGCACGTAGGATGATATTCAGGCCAATAGCGTTGCTTCGTGCCCTACTTCTTTCATCATATGTATAATCAATGAGAATTTTTTGTCCAAGAGTAGTATCATTAACAGGTGGAATATAACGATCAACAATGAGTAACCATACATCAAAATTTTGTGTTTTGAGGTATACTTCCATCAGGCGTTTCCATTGTTGAAAGTTTGTTCCATCAAATCTTGGAGGTAAGTTAACATGATAAGGATCATAGTCCATGTTCATGATTATTCTTATAGGTTGGATCGAGCCAAACACAGATTATTAGATCTTAAGGTGATTGCCTGCTCTGATACCAATTGATAAGACGAGGGTACCGAGTACACCACCAATCTTTTCGTTTAGTCCACCTATAAGTCAAACCTTGACCGGTTCCTGTGATCAAGAACTCAAGAACAAGATCTCCTTCAGATCTGATTGATTCGCACAAGGGTGTCAATACAAAAATTCGAAAGACTATGTCAACCAACCAAGTACGATACTCTAATAATATAAGATGGCTCAAATATAATGCGGAAGTAAAGTAAAGTACACACAAGATTTTGTTAACGAGGAAACTACAAACTCGTAAAAAAAAACCCGGGACCTAGTCCAGTTTTGAATACTCTTAAGAATTAAGCCGCCAACACACCTACTCTCAGACTTCGGACTAGCTGGTGCAGACAATATGACCCTAATACGACTATTAGTCACAAAGATTTACCCTCAGTATTCCTACGCCTCCAACCACAGCAAGGTGGTCACGCACATGTACTCCCTTACGCAAACAGACGTCCTTTACTGTCTTGCGCAAGAGTTGCCTCACAGCCCGTCGCGAGGACTATCGCTACCCGACCTCCAATCAGACGATTACAACCTTTGGACAACAACCAAATAGCGGCAGGTCAAATCGCTAGATGATATCCTTGGTAACTTACAGATATTTCACCGAAGTGTTTTCACACCAAGAGCGAGGATATTGAGTTTACTTAGGAAATAAACACCTCGAGATATCGATCAAGGTTTCAAAACCTAAACTCCCGAAAGAGCAACCTTGTCGTCCCAGTTGGAATCAAGTAGATAGTTGTAGCAAGTACGATATGATATGACCGTGAAGAACAGTGTACCTGCAAAGAACAAATCCAATAACATCGATTTTGATTCCACTCAATATCTATAGGTTAGGCACACAAACCGAAAGCGGCTTGCTGACAAATCCAGGTTAATAGATAAAGAGTATGTTCTAATCACAACGATCTTGAGTGTCCTTATATCAGAAGAGAAAGACCTTAGAATAAACAAGATCGTTAGGTTTGATAAACGTGATAGAACAGAACACAAGTACAATACAAAGAAGACTAGTAAACATAAACTAGTTTCCCGTAAGAGGTACTTCTAGGCTTCTCGATCCCAAGAGAAGACTTACACGCAATTCTAGACCAAGAGCAAAAGCTCAAAGGTAACTGAAAAGAAAAGCGGCAACACAAGCTTACAATTCCGAAGAATAGCTTGGTTAGACGGATAAAGCTTTTAGGAGAGATACCACTCCTATTTATATTGACTAAGGCTTTAGCTTTGAAATGAGGCAAAGTTTAATTTCGGAAATTCCACTAAGCACATTTACATAATAGTTCTGAAATTCCCCATTTAGTCTCATAGCTTTTAATGAGAACTAATACTCTAGCATTTTATATTTAAGAAAAATATATTCCATAAAGAAAATATATTTTCGAAACATGTTTAGCCAAGAGCAATCAAAGCAAATAATATTTATAGGTATATTTGGATGTGTGAGTATAAAATCTTCATGGGTACTTTATACTCTACAACCATCAAATCTTAATCACACCAAAGTTTATTTATGTATTATGCATAGTGCGAAGACCATAAGATCAATACCGAAGATGATTTTATAAACAAATATTAAGAGATAAAGTATAACTATGAATTAGATTTCTGCCTAACTAGTACATGGATATGATCCTAAGGAGTTTGAGGAGATACAGACCTAATTCCCCTCTCACCACTTAGGTTACACCAAAAATCCAACCCTTACAAAGTTTCTCGAGCTCGCCTTATATAGGCCGAGTCTGAGTGGTTTACAGCTAATAAGACAGACTACTCAATCGTGGTGGTGTCAGAGCTTGTCGAGCAAGGCGGTTCCTTCGGTATGGTCCCTCCGAAGATGTCTTCGCACTTCTTTTCCTTTGATGACCAGTGCGAGTCTTTGCTCGCCCGGCTCTTCCTCGAGGTCACCTTGTGGCCTATTCCCGAAGTGCGGTGGTTCGTCCCTTGGCTGGATTAGCTCCTCTAATTCTAACACGTGTCCCGAGGGTGTTTTACCCTCCACAGTTTGGCTCTTTCCTTTCCTTGTATCGAAGATGCTTGAGAAGGAAAAATCTTCTTCGTCCTACTCCTCTCGCCATGCACCCCACTATCTGCCTAGTGTGACGTTTTATGACACGTTCTGCATGTTCCCGAGATTTTTGCTACCTTTTCACCTTCTCACCGGAAGCGCCAGTTTCCTTCACTATTTAAGTTTTGATTTTCTCCCTCTAAAAAATTTTAGTCTCTTCGCTCTCTTCTTCCTTTGTCCCGGCGTTCTTTTCCGGAAACCTCAAATTTACATCTTTTAATCAAGCGCCTTTTGGACGTTTTCCTTCAAGACCCTTTGCTTTAAACTTCTCATAGCTTCATAAAGACAACTCTTTTTCTCTTTTTATCATCCCTTAAGCTTCTGATCAATTCTGCCTCTGCAACTTCCGGCGCCGGCGAATTCTGCTTTCTCTTTCTTTGTTCCTTCTTTCATGTCGTTTCCTTCCAAAGCTGACGTTCTTATCTCGATGATGAAGAACCTTGGTTTTAAGGATGATTCCTTCAAGATACAGGCCATTGGCTCTCCGGGCAGCCGGCTGACTCCAGAGTTAGTTGAAGAGTTTCAATGCCACAAAAATAAGTTCTTGGTTACATTTCATCAAATTTCTGCTGGGTTGATTCCTCATCTTTACCAACCTTCTAACCCTTTGTTTTTTGAAATTCTTTGCTCCCTTCCTAGTCCTCGGGGTGTGATGCAGTTCACTTGCAGTTCTATCCATCTTATCAATTAATGGGTTTCCCATTCCGAAGATAACTCCGAGGCTGGTTCCCTGAAGAGGTTTTATTTCACCGCTCAGAACTTTTTTCTTCACTACGAACCGTTTTTAACATTAGATAACGAGTTTGCCCCTTGGGGTGTTAGTTTTCGGACTGTGAAGGGGAGTTCGAATATAATTCCACGGTCCTTAGACTATTCCATGGATGAAGACTAGTATTCAGAGCCTGTACTTTTGGAGGGTCCTGTCCTCCGAGGTTGGAAGGATGCTGGACGCTTCTTTCCTCGGACCCAATTTGATGTGGGTCACGAGTTCTTTACTCAACATTTGTTTATGATCCATTTCTCTGGCGAAGAAAAAAGGCTGTCTCATCAAGTTTTGAGGAAAGGCAAAGCTGTTTCTATGGGTACTTCGGGTAGCCTGAAGCGTTCTCGAGCAGATGAGGAGACTATGCAGTAGGTACAAATACCTTTTTGAGATATGCATTTTATTAAAAGAGTATTAATACTTGCCTCTATTTGTTTCCTGAGGAAGACGGATTCTCATCTGCAGGGAAACGCTATTTGTGGTGTCGATTTGAGTCTGCACAGTGATTTGCTAGGTTTTTAAGAAGTCTTCCGAGGCAAGCTTTCCGAATCGTCGCCGAGTAACAACGAAACCCTCAGAGGAGAGAGTGGTTATACCTGTTGCCGATGAACTGTTACCACCGAAGGTTTCTGAGGCGCCGACTGCCAAAAGAGCTACCGAGGAGATTGCTGCTGTTGGTCTGAAAGTCACTGTGCCAAGTGCACCTGCCTCTGCCTCTGCCTCAGACACAATTGTTTCTACTACCACTATTGCTGCCTCAACCGAACCCTCTGCTCCTCCAAAGAAGATTGTTCCTGTGGTTGACCTTCTCCTTCCCCGAAGAGACGGTTCGACTGTGCATATGGATTCTTCGAAGGAACTAGTTATGAGTTTCCCTCGTAGTTCAAGGTTTCCACCAGCTCCTAGCTATGCTGGTAAATACGGGCAACCATATACCGATAAGAGATTCAAAGAGGTGCTTTTTGAGAATCATAATCCAAGTGATTTTTCCATGGAGGTCTCATCTCGTTTTGGTGCATATGCCTCTGATCTTTTGGGCTTCCCTTTGGACCCAGAGTTTTGTAAGAAGCTTGGCAACGTTATCGGGGGTGACTGACCCAGAATGAATTATGATCTTCGTCATCCGCCTTTGTCCTACGAAGAGAGCTTGGCTATACTTCAAATGGTGAGTTTGCTTTGCGTTTGTTTTGTGTTGGTTTATGTTTTGTTTTGTTTTTTTTAGGAACAAATCATATATTATTAATCTGAATCAGAATCAGAATCAAAATCAACATGATTACAAGATTTAGATGGAAGCCTGGCAACAAGCTGGGCTCCTATCCCTTTTTGAAGTACAACCCCAATCCTATGAAAAAGAAAATCCCTTTTTTTTTTTTGGCTAAGTGTTGGTGCGTAATGTTTTGACAGAGTGACTACCATGCCTCTGGCCATTTGGCTTATACCTTCGACTTGTTTAGCGAAGACGATTACTATGAGCGAAAGTTCCTCCAAATGCAGGAAGAGCTTGCCAAAGAGAAGACTCGCAGCGCTCTTGAGAGGAAGAAGCTAATAGGTAAGGATTTGTTGTTTTTGTAGTTGCTGCGTTTTTTTTTTGTAGCCGTTGTTCTGAGAACGATTTGCTGCTTTCCAAAAGGCGAGTTGGAAGAAGGCGAGAAAAAACTCAGTGAAGCCAAGCTAACTTTAAGCAATCCCTGCGATGGTCGGAAACCCTCGCACAGTTCTTCTGGTAGTAGGAGTCACCGAAGTGAGATTGATAAACTTATAGAAGAGAGGAACAAAGCCTTGGATGATCGAGATTATTATAGAACGAAAAGGCACGAGGCTGAGAGCCTTCTAGTCGAAGAGAAGAAAAGAAACACGAAGACCGAACGTCTTCTTGAGGAGGAAAGAAATAGGAATGAGACTATTGCTAGAGAGAATCACTTTTTCCAGCTACATGTAGATCGTTTGACACGAGAGCGAAATGCTACCCGCGAGGAAAGGTCGATTAGTGCCTCTGGTAGGGTGGTTATTGGGAGCCTAGAACAAGATATCAGAAATTTGAAGGTCCAAATGGCCGCTTTGAAAAATGTCAACAAAGAGCTGACTGCGGGGAATGATGCTTTGAAGAATGGCGTTAATGACATAAGCATGGAGCTTGCCAAGGCCAAAAAGTCGAACAACCATCTTTCTCAAATGATTGATGAGTATCGGTTAGTGCTTGCTAGGCTAGGAACGGCCTCTTCTGTAGATATTAGGAAGAGGGCTTCCCAACCTCGTTTTACCAATCAGCATGAAGTGACTAAGTATATGATTGTTAAAGAAAGTATGGTACTAACCCTGATTGTTTTTTATTTTATTCTCGTTGTGTCCTTGGATTATGGTCTGCTATCTCAATTCCACTTGTGTTTGCTTTTGTTTTTGCAGGCATATAAGCTAACTTACAAAAGAAGGTTGCAGACGCCGAGGCTGCAAGGGACGAAGCTGTCAATCAGTTGGTGCTTGAAGCCGACCAAAAGTTGGAGTTTGAGAGGAGAACAAAACAATTTTCGAAGGAATTGTCCGAGGAATAGCGACGTCGAACGGCTGATGTGAACATGCTTTCCTAAGAGCTGGAGCTCGAACGTAAGCGTCGCTCGGAGGATGTGCAGAAGAGTGTTGAGGAAATGACTGTTGAACGAAATTTTCGCCTCAAGTACCAGCAGGACCTTAGGAATATGGTTACTGGCTTTGCTCTCATCAACCATCAGTTAAGACATGGACGGGCTGTCAAAGAACTGCTTACTCGATCTGCATTGACTACCTCCCTAGCTACTAGCATGGCCTGTCGAATGCATGGTCGGTCTCTCTTTAGAGCCATTGGCATTAAGCCTCCTACCTATGGGGCTGTTGGTGCAAGGGATGCTGACGCGATACTTCCAGGCGACGAATACTTGCTTCCTCAAGAGGTGTTTGTAAGGTTAGCTAGGGATGAAGCGCGAAAGAGAGGGCTGCTTGGGAGAATTCCTGAAGACAAAGGTCCTGATGATGATGAAGGTGATAGTGATGGTAGTTCAGATGATGGCCACTCAGGTGACTCCGAGGGATATCCCAAGGGGAACTCCGAGGGTGATTCTAAGGATGGTTCCGATGGTGATTCGAAGGATGATCCGAAAGACGATCCCAAGGGTGGATCGAAGGATGTTCCAGAGGATGGTTCGAAGGATGATCCGAAGAGCAATCCCCAGGATGATCCGAAGGATGATGTTTTAGTTAATACTGGCGATCCTGTTGATAATGCCGCACATGATCTTGACAACGCCGAAGTGCCGAGTACTGGTGGTGGTGTGGGTGTTAACTTCGATAAAGTGAACAGCTATTTGTTTCAAGAATCCTCGGCCGCGTACAGTGAGGAGAGCGAAAGTGAGTCTGAGCCCATTAGGGAACTCACTCCTTCAAGGCAAGATCACCCTAGCTTTCGAACTTATGAAGAGGATCTAGAGGTTGAAAAAAGGCTTTGGGATGACATGGAAGGTTTTGGAGATCCCTCCCCTCGTCGCGCTGTGCTATTTAATGTAGTTTCTCCCATGTTGTAGCAGCGAAGCTTTTGCTTTTTCCTTTTTGTTTTCTGATGCAATAATTCTTGTACTTGGCATTTCCCATTTTTGTGCTTGTAAGCTGTATTGACTATGTCTATGAAGAAGCCTTTGTTGCTTGATTGGAGTTTTATTTTCCTTTTTAATTTGCATGTGTGCTGAGAGCTTCGTGGGTAAGTACGAAGTTGCTGTTGCAATATTCTAGGCTCCTAAGGGTACTGAAGGTGCAACTCCAGGGCTTACTTCAATGTGAGAGATAGTAAACCAAGCTAGTGGGGGCTTAGGGATCACCCTTCCCAAAGGCTTTTAGCTACTTGCCTGTTTTAAAGCAAACAAAGGCTATCGAGGCCATAGGTACCCGTTTTTCCTTGGTATACTAGGTGGTTATCGTGGATACAAGGTATCCTCCGAGAGAACATGGTGGTGTTCTGATAATCCATTTTCCCCAAGTAAAGTGAGGAACTTATGGTGGGTAGCAACTATGCTTGCACTTCGATAATAAAGTAACTCGATGGGGAAGTGCCAGTCAAGGCTGGAGCTTAGACATGGTACTATTCTCCTGTCGCGGCCTAGAATTCGACCCGTCTGTTTCTCGTTGTTGATGGTGGTTTTTGGCGAGGAGGTCACAGGAGTAATTTTGCATCAATCTCTGGCATCCTGGGATGGCTCAAGAAAAAAGGTATGAATTTATTTTATAGTAGGGATAAGATATTTAAATTACCATTAGCTGTATTTTGATATCTCACGACCCTAGCCTAGTAGCATGGTCCACAATCCCTAGCCTATACAATAAAATGCCTACGCATACGTGTTAGCCTAGCTCATGCTTGAGCTAAAGCTTTAGGCCATTCACGCCACCAAGCAAAGGAAGGATTATGCACGGTCATTCTTGGCCTATGGCCTAAGCTTGGTCACGCCAAGCTTTCATGCCGTCTACCTCTTGGCTGGCCTAGCTCAGCCCGCCACTAACTTTGGCCATCTTCCTTGTGGCTTTGCTTAGCTCTCGCCTAGCTAAGCCCGCCATTAGTTTTGGCCGTTGGCCTATGGCCTAGCTTAGCTCCCACCTAAGCCAAGTCCCACCAAAGCCTCACGCCACTGCCCATCTTCCTTGGCTCTTGGCCTAAGCTTAGCCCCGCCTAGCTTAGGCCGCCAACACCTTTGGCCACCTTCCTCTTGGCCTAAGCTTAGCCCCGCCTAGCTTAGGCCACCAATACTTT
>JAJJMA010347903.1:0-11748 GCA_023529015.1 Papaver nudicaule
CCATGATTCATGGCGCCACGGCCTTGGCCTATGGCCAAGGCTAGCCTGTTTGTGGCCATGCTCTTTGTAGGTTTGAGGCGTTTTCCGCCATGGCCTTGGCTTCTTGGCCAATGCTGAATTTTGTGAATCCATGGTGACTCATGGTTTGTGGTGCCATGCTATGTGGCGTTTATGGCTTTGGCGTCTGGCCAAAGTCGACTTTGGGGCAGCTTGTGCCTTAGTCGTGGTGTGAGTGCGTATGCTACAACACACCTGAGGTCATGGCGTATTTATCCATGGTATGTTAGACCTTCCTGAGCCTGAGATTAGGTCTGCTTAGGCCTGTTTAGGCTGGTGTATGCTTCTCAGGGAGCTCCGGACCGGCCTGGAGCTCCAATATTCCTGAGGTTTGCACCGAGACTCGTATGTTGAGTCGTTTTTAAGAGGAAATCCATGAGGATACGTCTCTGTTGATTCTTCACCGTGTACCATCAAGCGAGGTCTAACTCTGAGCTGATCAATGGGTTTAATATGTTGGTGGAATCATTAGTACTGCTCTGTGATATTACCCTCCCCACCGGAGTTATAAGAGAGAGCTCATAGAGAGTTTGTTCGGCTCATGGAATGGGTTGCATTCTGAGCTATAGAGATGAGCCTGAATAGGCGATTGCCTTGAATAAGACATGGTTTCGAGAGTGTTTTGACAATCTTGTCCCTCTCTCATTTTTCACCATCTACACTGTGGAGCTTTGTTGAGTTATTACAAAAAAGATTGGCTAATTGGACTGGAAGATTGTTATCTTTTCAAGCTAGATTGACTCTGGTGCAATCTGTTTTATGCAGTATTCCTCTGTACAATATGTCTATGTATAAATGGCCAACTAAAGTGACTGATGCTTGTGAAAAAATCATTAAATTTTTTTCTGTGGACTGGTAATGCAGATGAAAGAAAGATGATTACTCTAGCTTGGGAGAAAGTTTGCTCTCCTAAAGATCAAGGTGGCTTGGGAATCAGGAATTTTGAGGACATCAACAAAGCTCTTCTCCTTAAATTATTATGGAGAATTCATACTTCAAATGAGGAATGGGCTCTTTTCTTTCTGGCAAAGTTTAAGGATAAGAATGGTCAGTGGATTAAATACTACAAGCAATCCTCAATATGGCCTGGTATTAAAATGGTACTCCAAGTCTTTAAGGACAATACAAGATGGATAGTTGGTTCAGGGGAAAGAATTTCAGTGTGGCATGATAGCTGGGTAATGGATAAGCCTATTTCCAAAGTTTTTCCTCATCATGATTTGATTAAGCAAATGCCTTCAATGAAGGTCAGTGATCTAATTAGGAATGGGCAATGGCATATTCCTGATTTCATGCTTAATTTCTTTCCTATATCAAGCTTACATGTGCTGCATAATGGAGTAGATACTTTAATCTGGACTGGTAATCAACAGGGAGATTTTACAATTCATTCAGCATTGAATGTTCTTAGAACTCACTTTCCTGTTATGAGTATATACAAGAAGATATGGCAGAGCTCTGTTCACCCAACTACAGCTGCTAATGTCTGGAAAATAGTGATGAAAATTTGTTTCACTGAAGATAACTTAAGAAAGAGGGGTTTTCAGTTTGCTTCAAGATGTTACATTTGCCATAATGATGAGGATTCTCTTGACCATATTATTTGGAGTTGTCCTTTCAGTCAGCAGATTTGGAGTTGGGTTGGAGGTATATTTTCTTTTAATCCTCCTTCTTGCTTTGATGATATCTTAAATACTGGCAGAAGGAAAAGTCCTGTGATTAAAGAAATATGGCACATTATATCTTTTACAGTGATGACAGAACTTTGGCATATTAGAAACCATAATTTTTATGATAATATTTCTCCTGATTACAACAAAACCATCAGAAGTATATTGCAGAAGGTTCAGAGGTGCCAAATTAGACTTAAAGGTCTCATGTGGGACAATGCATATGACAAACAGATTTTATCTTTCTTTGGCATCAATTTTAGGAATGTGAAGAATCTGATGCCTATTGCTTGTTTTTTCCAACTGCCTGATGAGGGTTTTATGTTATTATGCTGTGATGGTGCATCAAAGGGTAACCCTGGTCTAGCAGCACTACACCATATTTAACAGAAAGCAACTGCCAGTGGATGTTGCAACTCGGGGTTGAAACTGCAGCTAGCAGTTTCAAAAGGCCATGTTTCAGTTTTTCGCAACTGCTTATGCCCTGTTGCGGTTTTGATGACGCAACTGTCCTAGCAACACGTAGTAGCAGTTGCAGATTTAAAAAATTGAAACACGTAGAAACTGTTGCGACTATAGAACCATAAATCATTAGAACGGCCAGACAGTGTCTAGCCCAGGTTTCATAGGTTCCGATTTTTTAATTTGCAACATACAATTTCTGTTACTATTGTTTTGTCCACAATTAAAAAAAAAGGTCAATCTGAGTCAACCGAAGGTTAATCTGACACAAATTTCAGTCACCTGCACACTTCATAACTCATTTTCATTCACAAAAAATCACATTCATAACTCATTCCCATTCACGAAAATCACATTTTGAATTCAAAGATATCTCTAAACTTACAAAAATATATCTCTAAGTTCACAAAAATCACATTTACACTTCTAAGTTTCTTAACTCTGAAATGAAATTGCAAGTGTGGAAGAACTAGTACTATAACTTGCGCCGGAGTTGTATTACTTGCTTCATTATTAGCTTCAAGGCCCAATGTCTCGTCGGCGGGTAGTTTATATATACTTGAAAATCAAGTATCACCGGCGAAGTAAGATTACAGGATAAACAAACAATACAACAGTTTCCAAATGTCATCAACAGTAAGATATATATAAGTATATGATAGAAAAGACACATACACATTAGGAAACACACTTATAGAAGAGACACATACACATTAGGAAACACAGAGTATCTTAGCATTAGTTAGAAAATGTAAGTTATATGATAATGGAACTTACACTCCAGCCTGCATATGATTTCTGGACCTGAGAGATGATGCCTTCCATTCCTGGGCTCACAAAGACTTTGTCAAACTCTCCTTCACTCTTTTCTTCGCAGGTACAACAGCAGCAACACCAAGAGGCAAGTCTTTTAGACTTCCTGTCTGTATGTTGTTATCTTCCAGCTGCATAGAAGGTGTTGCTGAAGAGAATAGGGATTCCACATCTTTAAGCATCATAACTGACTGCTCTTGATTCTTAGTGTTCCCAGTTATAATTGAACTAGTTGAACAACCTCTATTTAGTTTATATATGCTCTCTTCGACAGTATCTTTCACCTAGCAATGGGAGAAACAAAAAATATATTACAAATAGTGATATATACTTGTTAAATACAAAATATCAAGAACATCCTTTTACTTACTATAAAACGATGTACAAGAGTTGTTTTGTCTTGTCCAATTCGATGCACTCTGTTGATTGCTTGTGCTTCTGTTGCAGGATTGAGAAACAACTCTATAAGAATCACATGTTGCGCTTCCAAGAGATTAAGACCATTAGCTCCATGTTGAAATAGAAGCAGTAACACTTGAATAAACTTTCCTTCTGGTTCTCTTTCTCCCTTGAACTTTGCAAGTGCTACATGTGATTTCCTGCAAATTTATGTTCATGCATATAATATCATGAGTATGTTGACCTTTTACAAAAGGATTTCGCTGTGAAGGTAGAAAAGTGATAGTTGACCATCCATAAAATGATTTTTCTGACAGAATAATAATCAAAATAAACAAGTCAGAGACAGAGAAAGAGAAAGGATGAATGAGTAAAAAACATAGAACCAGTTCCTGGTAGATCTATTACCTGCCCCTTTCATCCGGATATGACTGATGTTCTTAGCAGAGAATGCATGTTCCAATATATCAAGAACGTCATTCCAACTTGAGAAAACATGAACTTTTGCTTTCGGGTCTGTAGACTTTATCGATAGGATTCTCTTTGTGACAGCTTCTATCTTCATTGCACATAGACAGATATCACTTGGCATACAGAAGGGAAAAAAAATTAAACAAAAGTAATGGTAACATTACAGATCTTTGATCCGAACCTTGAACTCTAATAGAAGCTTCGACCATTTCATGACCTTGGGATACACTTGATAGACCAAAGTTAAAGGCCATGTTTATCATCAGTGAGGGCAATATTCCTAACATCTGTATGTTTTCGACAAGTTGGGCACATGATCCATTTATTTTGAGACTTTCCATAGGGAACTGATCTCTCTGTCATAGCAACCAAACCTGCAAAAAGCAGTATCCAGAGAAATACGCACTTAGAAAAAATAAGTCAATTAATCTGAGATATATGTAAAAGCTCGGAATCCTGAAAGACTTACATCTACAGCAAGTAACATGCCCACACTGGAAAACCATTTTCTGAACTTAGAGCATCAAAATAAGTATAACACTCACTGAATCATAAACATACTTAACATTCACAAAAAACTAGATAACTGAATCATGAGCTAACATAAACAACAACAACATTAACGAAACCTAAAAGAAAAGATTTATACCAACAACACCAATATCAACAACACCAGAATCAACAACAGCAGTACCAACAACGCCAGATCATCAACAGCAGCTGAAGCTAAAATCAACAAAAGCTTAAATCATTGAATACCCAAAGACCCAAATACCCAAATACCCAAACAAACCTAAAATCAACAGCAACGTAAATCATTGAATACCCAAATCAAAAACCTAAATCACAACAACTTAATTAGATCTATAACCAACAACAATAATTAGGGTTTTTTATACCTAGTTCTTCCAGCAGGCAGTATCAACAGCAGTACCTAAACAAAAACGAAAATCATTAGATCTATAACCAACAACAGAATTAGGGTTTTTAGAGAATGTACAACACAAATTAAGGTTTTGAGAAATTCGGGATTCTTACACAGAGAGAATCGACGAAAATCGACGCGAATCACTAACTTCGGGTTTTGAGAGAGGGATTTGAGAGAACTCACGGTTTTGAGAGAGGGAAAAAAAATTGCAGAAAAGAAAAGAACTGAAAATGAAATCAAGTGAAGGAATGAAAAATAAAGAGTGAGAATGGGATAAGTTATCTTGTCCAAGTGTGAAAATTGGGGCTTAAAACTCCTACAGGCATAACTCAGGTATATTACTTGGGGTTCAAACATAACTATTGTGTGACTTGTCACACAAACAACAGGCACATGTGCGCTGCTTGAATGTTGCGAAGTCGCAACTGCTTTGGGAAGTTTCTAATTCCGCAACTGCTGGCCCATGTTGCTATTTTTTTAGCAATTGCTATTCCTGTTGCTAAATAGCAACATGGAGTAAATTGTTGCTACTTTGAGTTGCTATTTGCAAGATATGGTGTAGTGCAGGTTATGGATTTTTAGCCAGAAATCATCATGGTGACTTTGTTTTTGCTGAGGAAGGTGGGTTGGGAAATGCTTCTAATTTTATAGCAGAAACTATGGCAGTCATCAGAGCACTTGAGTGGGCATTCCAGAATCAACATTATAGGATCATCTTGCAGACTGACTCTAAGGCTGTTGTATTAGCATTTCAAAGCCAGAAAATACCATGGAGTTTTATTGCCAGATGGAGAAGGATTTGCTCAAAACTGTCTTTCATTCACATGAAACATGTGTACAGAGAAGTAAATTTTGCAGCTGACTGCTTTGCCAAAAAAGTTGTGGAATTACAGAGAGGAAAAGTAAGAAGCTTCACATCTAGACCTCCTCATTTGAAGAGTTTGGAAACGCCTGATACTACTTATTACAGATTCCCTTGAAGTTCATTTCCTTGTCTCATTTTCAGGATTTGGTTTTTGATTGTTTCATATCCTTACTTTATGTTGTTGCTAGTTTTCTTTTCTGTGTTGGGCTTGCATGCCCATTTGCTTTAGTTTTGGTATTTAGCTTTGGGCCTGAGGCCAATTATTGTACAACTCTTCTATTTTTACTATTAATAAATTTTCTGTTTTTTTAAAAAAAAAAAAAAAAAAAATTAAAAAAAATTGGACCATGATTTCGGTAACTATGCTGCTGTTTTGATTGATGTTGATATGGCAAAGAACATTCCTGAACGTATTAAGATTAAGGCCAACGACAAAGAATTTTGGCAGCATGTAGAAATTCAAGACCGAGAGAACATTAATTTTTTTAAACATTGTAAAATCATGGGCCATAAATTTGAAGATTGCAATGTAGCTAGAGGAATTATCAAGCAAAGAGTTGAGGTGAACCAACAAAAATCTGTCGGGAATAATGTACAGTTGCAACTGGAATGGAAGGAAGTTGGAAAGAGAAAACCTGGAAGCCCTAGGAAGTCTAGCAGTCCAAGGAATACTTCAGGTGAAACAGGGATTCCTAGTTTCAATAAATATGATGCTCTAAATTTTGAATATGTAGGGGAAGTGGATTCTGAAGTCCATATAGATGAAGAAAAAGGTACTGAAACTGTAACTGGGGTGTCGGGGACTGAACAGGAAAATTTACCTCCAAAGATTTTTGTAGCTAGACGGGTTTCTGGTACTTAGGCATGCTATCTAATGATGTTAAATACCTTGAGCAAAATAAGGAGAAATGGGGTGCAAGTGCAGATGAAGAACATAAAAGATTGGATGAGGAACTTAAAACTGCGAGAGAGGCTGCTCGTGCTAAACTAAAAGACAAATCTGTTGATGTTCCTTTACTTAACGCTGATGGAGAGTTAGAAAGTGTTGAGGATGAGTCTCATGTTTTTGCAGAGGTTGAAGATTCAACCCTTACAACCAAAGTGCAGGAGGGTGTATCTTCGAGACCGAAGAAGAATATTGATGATAATGTTATTAAAGACTTGAGTGCAAGATCAACTGCTAGCACTTATAAGAGTTTAGGTATTCATGTGCAGATAAATAAACCTTCGCCATCTAGTTTATAATGCGGACGATATTCTGGAATATCAATGGTGTTGCAAGAGATGCAGCAAGGTTTCGAATGAAAAAGTTAATTTGTGATTTCAATCCTTCTATTATTTTATTGGCAGAGCCGAGAGTTGGGGTTTCTCCCCAGTTTGTGGCGGGTCTAAATTTTGAATTGGAAGGTTTTAGTGCTGATATTATACACAACTCAACAAAAGATACTAATGGTAATATATGGGTTTTGTGGTCGTCAGATTTGCCTCGTCCAGTCATTATAAACTCTAGTCGCCAAGCTATCACTATTGAGACGGGAGGGGCTTTAATATCTTTTGTGCATGCGAGTTCAGTTCAAACTATGCGTAGAAACTTATGGCGACAGTTGGATATTGAAGGTTTAAATAAACCATGACTTGTCATGGGAGATTTTAATTGTATGCTACGGGCTACTGGAAAAAAAAAAAGAGGATTACCTCCAACTACTTCTGCTATTAATGAGTTTAGCTCGTGGATGGATGATAATAGTCTTTTTGAGGATGAGGCTTTAGGTAGCAAATTTACATGGGCTAATGGTCGTCATGGTGCAGCTCGTATTATTTGCAAACTTGATAGAGCTATTATCAATGCAGATTGGCTTAATACTTTTGAGAATTGGTGGTGTAAAGCTCTTCCTAGGGAAGTTTCTGACCATTTTACTCTATGTGGTTATCCTTTTATTGTTGATAGGCCTAAGAGAAGTCCGTTTCGTGTGCAGAAGATGTGGTTTAGTCATCCAGATTTTCTTCATATGGTTCTCGACAGTTGGAGTGAGATCCTTTTGGGTTCTCCTGCATATGTATTTTCAGCTAAGCTAAAATGATTGAAGATTGTTATGAAACTTTGGAATCAGGAGGTGTTTGGAAATGTTTATACTAGACTTAATCAGGCAGAAAGACAACTAGAGGTTGCTACTTTGGTGTCTGATGAAGATCCTTCCAACATTCCGAAGTTTGGTAAGGTAAAAGACGCTAAAGTGGTGGTTCGTGACATTAGGTGTCAAATTTCTACTATGTTGAAGCAAAAATCTAGAAATCAATGGATTGTGGATGGTGCTAGTAACACGAATTTTTTTCATAATAATATTCGTATCCGGCGTAGTAGAAATATTATTTGAGAATTAGTGAATACAAATGGGGTCACAATTACTGATCAAAACTTGCTGAGGGAGCATATTGTGGACCATTATATCTCTAAGTTTAATGGAGATAATTCCATTCTGGATGACTCTTTATTTGACATTGACCATGAGGTTATCAATGAAAAGGAAAGAACTGCCATGGATGCAATTCCATCTGGGGAGGAGATTCGAACTGCTGTTTTTGACTTGGGGCTGATAGTAGTCCAGGTCCAGATGGTTTTGCAGGTTTTTTCTATAGACATTATTGGGATATTATCAAGGATGATTTGATTGCAGCTATTCTTTTTTGCTGGCAGCAAAAGAAAATTCCTAACGGTGTTAATTCTAGACTCATCATGCTTCTTCCAAAGGTAAAGGGTGCTAAATCTCTTTAGGACTTTAGACCCATTGGTTTGAGTAATTTTTTTCTTGAAGATTTTTACCAAGATTCTTGCCACTCGTCTTGGTGGAGAGTCTTGGATAAATTGATTACTGATGAATAGGTTGCTTTCATGAAAGGGCGAAATATTCATGAGAATATTAACTTGGCTTCAGAAATGGTGAATGAAATTGATATTAAGAGAAAGGATGACAACCTTGGTTTGAAATTGGACATCACAAAAGCTTTTGACACCGTAAGCTGGAATTTTGTCATTGAGGTGTTTAGAAGGTATGGGTTTTCGGAATCTTGGTGTGACTGGATTCTCTCCATACTTCGTTCAACAAGAATTTCTGTGCTGGTTCATGGGAGTCCCGAAGGTTATTTCACTATTGATAGAGGTTTGAGACAAGGTGATCCTTTATCTCCTTTGATTTTTGTCCTTATCGAAGATGTTTTGAGCAGAAATATTAGTAAAATCTTCAGAAACGGCAAAGTGACCCATATGGTGACTCGTAAAGGTATTTCTCCAACCCATTTATTTTTTGCAGATGATATCATGATTTTTTGCAAGGGTAATTCGAAAAGTTTGCATAATCTGGTTGATTTGCTTGAAAAATATTGTCTTGCTTCGGGCCAAACTGTTAGTAGACAAAAAAGCAAGATTTATTATGGTGGTGGTTCGTTGGGCAGAAACGAGCTATTATTGATTACCTTGGTATGGGTGTGGCCTCTTTTCCTAATAGATATTTGGGAGTGAAAGTTATGCCAGGTGCGGTTAAATATAATCATATTAGTAATGTGGTTGATAAAATTAGGAACCAAATGGCAGGTTGGAAGGGTAAACTTTTATCTTTTCAGGATAGAGTAGTGCTTGTTAAGTCTCTGATTTCAAGTTATTCTCTTCACAATGTGGTTGTTTATAAATGGCAGTGTGAGAAGGCTATAGCTAACTTTATATGGACGTGCGACTCTCTTGTTAGCAAGGCTTTGGTGGTTGCTTATGACAAAATCTGATGTCCTTATAATGAAGGTGATCTGGGGCTTACTAGAATGCGTACCATGAACAAGGCAATGTTAATGAAGCTTTGGTGGAATATTAAAAATTCCAATAAACTTTGGACGAATTTTTTTAGAGCCAAATATCTGAAAAGGAATGGTGCTATAGTGGACTACTCTACTAAATCTTCTATTCTACCGGGTATAAGATGGGTGCACAAGGAAGTTGATATCAATACAGCCATGATTATTGGTGACGGGCGATCAACTTCTTTATTCTTTGACATATGGTGTGGACAGTATAGTCTTGCTGAGTTCTATAACATCCCGAGCTCAGAAAAGAATTATTTTAATGCTAGAGTGTGCGATGTAATAGTGGATGGCCTATGGGTCATACCACATGAAATTGCCACTGTTATGTTGACTGTAGGTATACAGCTGGAACATTTGCCAACTCTTACAGGCGGTACGGATCAGTTAGTGTGGATGCCAGACGACCAAGGTTTATTCTCAGTGGAGTCTGTCATGGCCCGCTAAGGGGTAGCTCTGAGTTATAGGGTAGCCGCGTAATAATTACTGAGTCAGTTTGTCTTTTCAGTTAATAATTATTACTTTTTATTGTAACGGTTAGTTTGTCGCCGCCAGGATGTTGGCACGTGTCCTGTTTAGATAGGGTTTGGTGTCTTCTATTTATGTTTGTTGCGGCTGTTTGGATAGTGCAGTGAATGAAATTGAATTGAGGTTGTGTTCTACATAGATTGAGGTTTTCTTAATATTACTTGTACTGATAACCAGTACAATTGGTATCAAGGAGCAGGTTACGATGACGAAGGAGATGGAGAAGATCGAAGCTTCATTAAAGGATTTGAAGCAGTCATTAACACAAATGGGAGGAAATCATACTCAGGTTCTAACCGAAATCAAGAGTAGTAACACTATGCTGATTAAGGCAATAGAAACTAGTAATAATGGAATAGCTGAGAAGATGGATACCTTAATTGAGTTATTGACAAAACAGAAGGGAGAAGATGCAGGATCTACTTCTAAATTTGGAGGAAAGAAATCTAGTGAAGCTGATGTAGAAGAAGAAGAATAGGGTTTTTTCAAACCAGCTTGGAAGAGTAGATCTGCACCTATGAGATATCCGATGATTGATCTACCTCTATTTAATGGAGAAAACCCTAGAGGGTGGCTGAGGAAGTGTGAGAGATACTTTGAGCTTCATGGTGACACAATTGTTGAGTCAGAGAAGGTGAGAATAACATCTTTGCACTTACAGGGAAAAGCAGATTCCTGGTTTACTGACTTTGAAGCTGGTAAGAAATATGTTTCTTGGGTTGATTTAGCTGAGAACCTTTGTACTAGATTTGAAGATTTAAGTCATGGTGACTATATTGGCTGTTTCAACAAATTACTGCAACTAACAACTGTGGAAGACTATTATACTGAGTTTGAAGCCCTTAAAGCCTTGATGGTCAGTAAAAATCCCCATTATGGAGAGCATTATTTTGTTTCTAGCTTTATTAGTGGTCTAAAACCAGAAATAAAGAAGGCAGTTCAAATGCATCAACCAAAGACCTTATCTCATACCTTCTATTTGGCTAGGATGCAAGAGCTCCATGTTCAAAACAATCCTGAACCAAATAAGCCAGTCTCAAGGAGCTCTGAGGTCAATGGACCTTCTACGTGTACAGCTCTGATGATAACTGGAATTCCTAGTGTTAATATGTTTGCTGCGTTAGATATGGAAGGAAATCAGGAGGAGAATATTTCTACTGAAAATGCAATAACGACAAGCTCAGTTGGTGAAACTGTTCACGTACAAGCTGAGGATGTAGGGGCTGTTAATTATGAGCAAGGAAAAGGTTCAGAGGAAAATATGCATGGCATGCAAGAGGGAAATCAATAAATTCCACAAATCGTACAATCTGAGGATGTAGGGGATGTTAATACTGAGCAAGGAAAGGGTTCACAGATTCCTGCAGTTGAACTACCAAGGAAAGTTTTCCATCCACGACGAGTGACAGATGTTATTACTGCCTTGAATAATGACGCATCTCTATTAGAGAAGAATAAACAGAAGTGTGCTGATGAGGTAGAAGAACTTGAGTTACGTGAGAAGGGGTTACAATCAGCAGAAGAGAAGACACCTGACGGTAATTTTTTGGCTACGAGTTGTAGTGAAGCTGGGGAGAAATCTTTTACGGATGATTCTCTGGAAAGTTGTGAACAGGAGCAGCATTTTTTGTACGAAGTTGAGAAGTCTGTTCTGAGTTCTAAGGTAGTGAAGGGTATATCTCCCACTCCTAGAACCAAAAAGCATGATG
>JAJJMA010347947.1:0-10206 GCA_023529015.1 Papaver nudicaule
CTTGGATTCAAACAATCAATTGATATAACTCACGTGATAATCACATATTGCAGGGAAAATTCGTCACTGCCGTGAAGAACGTCGAAAGGAACAAGAACGTCGAGAGGTGGGAAAACAAACTTTTAGTGTGGGTTTATGGCGTGGCAGATACTCATGTAATGGGCAACAAAGTATCATGTGCTATGAAATTTTCATACTCCATACTTGGTCAGTAGTTTTTTGGTTTTTCCACTTTTTGGCGAATATATAGGATTAAAAGTGAAAATCCATTTTGTTGGATATTTGTTTTTGTTGACCAATGTTAGACACTTTTTTTCATTCATTTATGCTAAAGTCTCCATGCTAACGAGAGAGAAACTGCTACTCCTAGCTGAACTTGGTTAGCATTTGTGCATCTAAGGTTTGTTGGATTGAAAACATATCATGTTAGGTGTATTAATGCTACCCAATTCAAGCTAGGAAACTAATATTATTCAAGTTATAGTCTCGCTCAGCTAGCTTCTTCTACAAGTAAAGGTAAATAATCATGTTTTTTTAAGTAGCATATACAGGCGTATAGGGTAAAAAATCTTCCAGTTTCTTTGTAGTTAGCAAGTGCTTTAGGGTGTTGGAGAAATTTTCAAACTTAGCTACCAATAGGGATGCAGATCTTGAGCATCATTTACTGTATAGGTTACAATTGATGTCACATTTTAATTTTATACTTTGTCAGTCTTGATCCAGTTGAGGATGTTATCACAATCCGGTGAGTTAATTTTTTTTTGTAATGGAGTAATTCAATTCTTCATTGGTCATCCGCATGGACTGGAGTTCATAGAGCACGTTAGTATGATGATGTTATGTTATCTACTTTGTGAAACAAGTGAGAGTGGTTGCACATAAATTCATACTGAACATGGTAGGTTAAATAATCTCAAGTTGTTCTAGCACTAGCTAATTTAATTTGATTTGGTTCAGGAGCCACAACATGCTCAAGGCAAGTGTGAGATGCACCAAGAGAGATATTAACACATTTAGGAAGTGTGGGGTACCTTCTTGGTTGGCCAATTGGGGAATCCCGGCCCGGTCCTCAGGTAACATTGGTAGTTTTTTGCAAGGGCTCATTACTACTACATTGGAAGAGACATTCAGAATGATCACTATAAAGATTCACAAGATTTGTTGTAATATGTCTTGAATATAGGCTTTGGGTTTATGTATGGGCAAATAGGTAGGTTGCCTGCGGCCAGGTTGCTAGGTAATTCCAGTCCTTACCTGTTTGGTTTGGTCGAGTGTTTAGGGCATCAGGAGATAAAAGGGAAAAATTTGTTTTCCTTAGCTGTAAGAGAAACCTATATTACTGTGAGAGTGTGAGGCAGAAACAGAGAAGGGGTTCTTGAGCGAGGGTTATGCAATATCTTGATCCGTTCAAGAGGACAGAAGATTTTCTTCTGGAAAAACAGTGCACATTTCTGAATCGAAAGTTGCTTTGGGTTCTGATGGTGATCAAGGTATGTTGTGTTTAAATGGTAGGAGATTGCGCTTTACACTTGCTGTAGGTTATGGTTAAGGCCGTTAACACCGTTCTCTTTTGTTTTTTGGACCAATTATTTTCAGGGATGGATCAGGTTACACGTGAGAACAGTTCTTTGGTGGCTACTGCTGGGCACACAATAGAGATAGCCAATGAGATAGTAATTTTGCCTTCTGGTGATGAACAAGGTACTTAGTTTTTTTAGACAAATTGTTGTTTGCATAGTAGTTGTTTTATTGTATAAGGCATATTGTTTTAGTTTTTGAGGAGATATTCCTGGATGACAGAACAAGCACCTGAGAGATGCGCTTCTTCTCTGGCTAAAGTATAACAAGCATTCCAGAGTAGTCACCCAACTTTATCTACCTCTAATAATGGAGACCAAGGTGATCTTTATTTTTTTTGGTTTTTGATGGATTTCTTTTTGTCTCAGATGCTGGAACGGAAAGCGTCGTGTCTATTGTGTTCAGGGTTTTAAGGACTTGGGTGACTACCAAATCAAAGATTATGGGATTGAAGATTTTTCATGCGATTCTTTTAGATCAAAGTGTAAGTTCTAGGATGTTTTTATAATTCTATTTGTTTGGTTCATTAAGTTATTATGGTATTGATGTTTTTTCCAACAGGGAGATCTAACGCATGTAGTTGTCGCCAAAGAATTAAATCGTGAACATGTCAAAAAAATGCGTGAACAGGATGTGATTGTTATTAAGAATTATGTCTTCACTGATTTATACCAAAAGTGGAAGCCTATTCCACATAATAGGAGCTTAGAGTTTAGACATGACACTGAAGTGTATAGTCACATTGGTCAGGGCGTTGAGATTCCTCTCCACAAGTTCAACTTGGTTGAGTTGAATCATATTTGGCAGAGACATAAGAAGTATGAGCATTATATAGGTAAGATACTGTACTCAGTGCTTCTGAATTATAGGTATACCTCTAATATTCATGGAATATGTTTGAACATGTTCATGATAGGATAGAAAATTAATGTATTTTAGCCGAAAAAAGTTAGATTAGATATGGAGACAATGGGAGAATTAATGGACCGCATCCTTACACAACCGATGATGAATAAAGAGGGAGCACAATAACATTATAGGTGTGGTTACCCACTTCACGTAATCGAGTTTTTGAATTTGAGAAAGACATTTCCACATAGTGCAAGGAAAATGTTAAGCAACTATTACAAATATTATGAAAAGAAATACAAGTTTTGATTAAGATTCTTTGATATGTCACATGTAAAAGCATAAATGAAAAATGGGGCAGAGTAGAAGGCGCACCTGAAAATGAAAAGACAAGTGACAAAGTAACAGTATAGGTGTACTTACCCACTTCACCTCATCGAGCCCTTGATTCAGGGAAAGACATCTCTGCAGGATCTGGCGCGAGCTTGGTTGTCTTCCCAAATGGGTTCCCTCCTGCACCACCGAGAAGTGAGTAGTTCTCTGTATTTTTTTATGAATTTCAGCCATTTAGTTATCTCTCTGTTAAAAAATGAATTCTTTATAGTTTTGCGAATGGGCAGAACAGAAACAGAAACATAAGCTTTCCGAAGTAGAACAACAAATCAAAAAAAGTCGAGGCAGCTCATAGACGCAAAACACAGGCAAAAAAGCCGGTTAATTGTAATTAGAAAAAACCCTTTTAATTATATGATATATGAAATGGTAACAGTAGATCCTTTGGTACACAACAAGCTTATTCGCCTCATCCTGCAATGTTTTCCCATATGATGGGAGGTTTTCTACTATTCATGCTTTTGTGTGTTTCCAAGTAATTAGATATTGGTTTGACAGTTTGACCAATATACTCAATGCGGGTGAGATTGAATACTAAACACTTTTTTTTTTAATCACTTTCTGATGGGCAACTTTTGATTAAATGCTAATCATTTTTTTTTTATTTGCTTTTGCAGTGTACCTGCATTGAAACAAATATTGAGCGAAGGTGAATATTATTTATACTTTTAGCCAGTAATATAGCTATTTGTATTTAAGCAAGCTCTACCTTTAATCGAAATCCCTGATAATTGAATATTACCAAATGTTCATCTGCAATCAATTCGTATTTGGATATACATGTTCTTACGCAATCAGGTATCGATTAAATCTAAACGATTTCATCACAGAATTGAAGAAAAACCTCTCTGATTTATTGATTATCTCCCATTCAGTTTTTTATGAAATGGAAAAGTTGAAATTAACGAAACCAGGGAATGGACTCGGACGAACCCCTTTAGTATGAAACACGGTGAGTTAGAAGGCGTAGGGACTTAGGCCCGTGCAAACGCACAGGCTGGACAACTAGTCTGCATAACGAGTATAAACATAACTATGAAATTATTAATATTTGGTTCACCAAGATTTCATAACAATAATCAACCTAAAGAGTAAAATTGAAAATATGGCTTTTATATTTGAACTAGCTCAATTAATATGGGAGGAGTATGTAATAGACCGGTACCCTCCGGATACACAATTTTTGGAAATTAATAATTTTGACTTTCAATCAAAAAAAAAAAAAAAAAATGCTGAAAACTATTGTACAGCCCTACAGGGTATACTTGGAATCCCTAAACGGACTTGCCTCTTCCATCTACTAACAGCTAAAAGCAGCGGTCCATGCATTCAGTTTTGACACGGCCATTAATGTCTTGGGTTGCACCTACAAATTAAAGCATGCGTTTCTGCAGTTCCCACGTCGAGCAGATCAGATCACCTACCTTATCTTGGCAAGACCAGCTGAACATAATGCACGCTAAAAGACATACCGAGAATATGTTCTCGCATTAATTAGAGAGACAGATATCTTGGGCAGGCATGGAAAGGAGCAAGCAAACTATCAGACACGCAAGAGCTTTTCAAACTAAGGAAAAGATACATACACACTACGTACTGCTGACTTCCTCGCCTCATGGGGAGCTTTCGAGAGGATTTGGTCGGTTTTGCTTGCATGCCAAAGAGTCAAGGGATATTAATTCATGCCGGCAAAGATCTTATTTTCTTTTATGTCCGTCTCCCATCCACTTTGGAGCCAAGAGGATCATAGCCGTATCAGTTTAATACATCAACAGATATGGATAGAGAGCAGGGGAACTGGGGGTGGCTTCCCTTCAAGAACCACCCACCTCCACCCCCCTCCTAAAAGTCATTTAGTACATGCTGTTTTCAAGTTTTCTGAAGATTAGGCCAGGTGGAATAGCCAATATTTTAAAATATAAGAACTATGTTTTAAAATTGTTTTCAAATTATGCGGCAAAATTACATATCGTTCTTGTCTGATCAACTAAAAGAAAAAAAACAAAGCTCTTTAAAGTCTAAACTACAAAGACCAAGGTATGGCTATCTATATTTTAGCGTGTTGTGCCATTAGCATGTTGTGTTGTGCTATAAGCGTCCTGGCATAAATTAATATCTCAGTGTTGTGCCATAAGCGTGTTGTGCTGTGCCATAAGCGTCCTGGCATAAATTAATATCCCAGTGTTGTGCCATAAGCGTGTTGTGCTGTGCCATAAGTGTCCTGGCATAAATTAATAGAGCAGTGCTGTGCCATAAGCGTGTTGTGCTTTTCATAAGCGTCCTGGCATAAATTAATAGAGCATGCGACTTCATGTAGTGTTCTGCTGTGCGGCAAGTTTTACACACCTCTATCCATTTGTGCATTTCTTCTCTGATTGGTCTGACCTTCACAAGCTCTGCATATTTTTTTTTTTATATATTCAAACTCTGCATTGTATTTGATCGCAAATCTTTACTTCGACGATGTAAAGATATGATCCGAATTCGGGCACTATCTTCTCGCCTTGGAGATGGTTGTCAATGTTGGCATTACTGTAAACGCAGAGTTCCCATGCTGAATTTCAAAAGAATTTTTGATAGCTGGAACACATAGGCGCTGTAAATGTTGCAAACAAGAATTTTTCCCGTTGTTACATCGTAAGGCAAAATTTTGTCACCACAATCCAAGACGACAACATCACGATCCACGGGACTGAAAGCTATTAGCGAAATCTTTGTTGATTCAAATTTCGGTAATTCAATATCATGCCTTAAGTTCCAAACAGTTTCTTCATCTTCTACAAAGTTATCATTCTCCACAAGTTCCCAAATTCTTAAAGTGTTGCCGCAAATTTGTCCATAACAAACGGAATCTTCAGACACCCCCAGACATAAACTTGAAGCATAGTAATGCCGACCCTCTCTTTCCCTAGGCACATTGAGTACATTGCAATAATGGCTATCACATCCATAGCTGTAATCCAATCACTTCAATATTCTGCGAACCAGTACACGACTCCTCTATGAGTAATGACACTATTTCTTTCGGAAAAAAATCTTCGAGATGGCTGTCGTGGGTCAGGGAGGGCAACATGCTATGTTCTCCACTCACCCAGTTCTGAAAAGTAGATTTTCACCCAGATATCATTACCAGTGCCTATAAAAAAGGTGTCTCCACTACTTTGAAAGTACTCTTGGAAGAGTACGTTTCAGAAACCAAACCATATGATAACTCACCAACACTAGTATCCGGTGGTTCTGGGAGTGAAACAAGCTCTTCGGTAATCAGATTACAAACGAAGTAACGCATAGTTTCCTTAGGGTAATTTACAACACAACAAAGAACTAAACCATTGCTTGAAGCTATAACATGAAGCAAATCAGATTGTGGATCGAATCTATATGATTGGTTAAGGAAATTAAAGGAAAACCCATCATAACTTGATAACCCACTGCAAGATGATATAAACTGTTAAGAATACAACTGTCTAACAAATCTGTTAGCCTAAGAACAAGTCTGCAACAGTTTGTCAAGTCTTCAACATCACAACAGTTTCCCTATTCACACTCCTCCATATTCTACGCAAGTTATTTACTCCTCTTTAATGTAAAACCGAAACCCTATTTAGGGTTATCTGCATGTATAAATAGCTGTAGAACTCAATCAATAAAAGTGTGAAACAAATTAAAAGAAAGTCTCTGGTCTGTTTTGGTATCAGCCAGACGATCCTTCAACCACGCTCAAAACCTTTCTTCTTATCATAATCCATGGCAGAGACTTCAACACTTCATTTTGTTCACCACAATCACCTAATCAGTGTTAAACTGAGTGATACAAACTACCTGTTGTGGAAATCACAATTCCTACCTTTACTAAAAGGCTACAAGATATTGAAATATGTGGATGGAACAGCAAAACCACCACAAACAATTCCTAGTGCTACAGAAGGACAACCCGAAGTCCAAAATCCTGAATATGCCAAATGGGAAGAACAAGATCAGCTTCTGTTAGGCTGGCTTCTTTCTACACTCACTGATGGTGTTCTTGGTCGTGTATCTGGACTACTCACATCAAGAGAAGTGTGGCAGGCGCTAGAGAAGAGATACGCTCCTAAAACAAAGGCACATCAACTGCATCTTAGGAGACAATTACATAATCTAACGAAAGGTAACAGCAAAATGCAAGAATACTTTTCTAAAGCTAAACAAATTTTTGGTGCTCTTGCAGCATCAGGTATCTCCATGTCTGAAGATGAGATGCAACAAGCAATCCTGGCTGGCTTGGATCATTCATATGATGCTATAGTGACATCTCTCGGCACTCTAGTAGACATTGACATGGATACGTTTTCTGCTCATCTTCTAACTTACGAGATGAGGTTAGAAGCACAACTGGAGTTACTTCAACAACCTATTGCTAATGTTGCATCTTCATCCAATGCAAGACCCTATCAAGGTCAGAAAAGAAACCAGCCAAATCGTCAGCAATTTCAAAACAATCGTCAGCCAAGGAACAATCAGAGTCCTCAACCATATCAAGGAGAGGGTCCTTGCCAGATCTGCAAGCGCAAGAACCATGATGCTCGTTTCTGTTGGTATCGTAACAACTCAGAAAATCCAACTCAAAAGAGGCAACCATCTGCCTATCTTGCCTTACCTGGTGGAGCTGGTGATAGCAATTGGATAACTGATACTGGTGCAACACATCACTTAACTGCTGATTTGAACAAACTCAACATCAGTCATGAATATGACGGAACAGAACAAGTGCGAGTTGGTAATGGTAACGCACTTCACATTGAGAATATTGGTAATGCCTCTTTTACTCACAACAAGAGATCTTTTTACCTAAATAATGTTCTTCATGTCCCTCATATTCGAGCAAATCTCTTGTCAGTTTCAAAATTCTGCAAAGATAATGGAGTATACTTTGAATTTCACAGTTCTTTCTTTGTTGTGAAGGAAATCCATTCGGGGAAACCTCTGCTGCACGGCAAAACTAGGAATGGGCTCTACGTCTTTGATGATGTGCGAGAGATATCACATACTAATCCAGCTGCAATGGTGTCTGACACAGTTCCTCTATGGCATCAAAGATTAGGCCATCCAATGCTTCGTACTGTCTTTCGAGTTATTAGAAATTCTTCCCTTCCAGTATTGAATAAGAAGTTTGAGTATTGCAACTCTTGTCACCTTAGCAAGAGTCATAAACTTCCTTTTCCAATTAGTGAATCTGTTTTTGATACACCATTAAGTTTAATTGTGTCTGATTTGTGGACTTCTCCTCAACTTTCAAGAAAAGGTTATCGTTATTATCTCTTACTCTTGGATGTCTACTCTCATTATACCTGGATTTATCCTCTTGTGCGAAAGTCAGATGCTTTCCCTGTTTTTCAGCAGTTCAAAACTATGATTGAAAATCAAACCAATCACAAGATAAAGGTCTTTCAATCTGATAATGGCGGTGAGTATCAAAAGTTCACTGCATTCTTAAACTCTTCGGGTGTTATTCACAGATTTTCCTGTCCTCACACCTCAGCTCAAAATGGTCTAGCTGAGAGACGTATAAGACATGTTACAGAGTCAGGGTTAGCACTCATGTTCCATGCGTCTATGCCTAAATCTTATTGGGCTGATGCTTTCTCCACAGCTTGTTACCTGATAAACAGAATTCCAGCCTCCAAAACTGAGTCAAAATCACCTTTAGAGTTATTGTTCAACAAAACTCCTGATTTCTCCTTCTTGAAAGTATTTGGCTGTCTTTGCTACCCGTGTCTACGTCCATATGTCAATGACAAGTTAGAACCAAGGTCATTACCATGTGTTTTTATTGGTTATAGTGGAGCACATAAAGGTTACTTATGTTTACATGTACCTACAAATAGAGTCTATATCTCTCGCCATGTCAGATTCGTGGAGACAAGCTTCCCATTCTCAGCCGTGCGCAAGGTATGTTCCCCTGCTTCTACACCCAAAGTTACTTCAACAAAGCTATTCACTTCTCCTCCTTTCAGATCACAAGTGATGCCTAATGTTACTCAAGGTTGTGATGTTCCCATAACTCATGAGCCTTTATCACCAACTCTGGATCAAAATATAACGCCATGTTCAAGTGAACCACCATTAGACACTCCAACACATGTCACTGAAGATGCAGCTTCTACTTCAGTACAACAATCACAGCCACCAATACCACAACATCCAATGGTTACACGAGCTCGTGATGGCATTACAAAGCCAATAAAGAAAATGTGTCTTGTTGCATCCAATCATCCTGTTGCAAAGACTGAATTACAGGCACCATTGACTTATACTGAAGCTGCAAAAGATCCAGAATGGCGTCCACCTATGGATGATGAGATCAATGCACACATTCGAAACGGCACTTGGAGCTTAGTTCCTTTTGAGAAATGGATGAACATCATTGGATGCAAATGGGTGTTTCGAGTAAAACAAAAGTCAGACGGTAACTTTGACAGGCGTAAAGCAAGGTTGGTAGCCAAAGGTTTCAATCAGCGAGAAGGTCATGATTTTGCTGAAACCTTCAGCCCAGTAGTGAAACCAAGCACAATTCGTCTAGTTCTTTCAATCGCAGTACACCATGGTTGGTCTATGCGACAGTTGGATGTTCAAAATGCATTCTTACATGGTGTTTTAACGGAGGATGTCTACATGAAGCAACCTACAGGCTATGTAAATCCGAACTTTCCAAATTATGTGTGCAAGCTTAACAAAGCCATCTATGGACTTAAGCAAGCTCCGCGTACTTGGTACTCAAGACTTAGCACACACTTATTAAGCTTGGGGTTCAAAGGATCAGTATCAGATAGTTCTCTTTTCATACAACAAGGGAAAAAGGGAACTACTTATGTGCTTGTTTATGTTGATGATATAATCATCACAGGTTCAAACTCCTGTCTTATCTCTCAGATTATTACTGACTTGAGCTCTGTCTTTGCAGTCAAGGATCTTGGAGATCTAAGTTACTTCTTGGGGATTGAGGTTATTAAGCAGGGCAATAGTCTACTTCTAAGTCAGCAGAAATATATCTCTGACTTACTCCAGAGAACAAAAATGGAAGGTGCAAAGCCGGTGAATACTCCTCTTGCAGCTAATGCCAAAGTCAGTAAACAAGGGACTCATAAATTTGATGATATCACTCTCTATCGTAGTGTATGTGGTGCACTTCAGTATCTCCATCTCACAAGGCCAGACATTGCTGTAGCTGTCAATAAAGTATGCCAATATATGCATGAACCGTATATTGAGCATTGGGAGCTTATCAAGAGAATCTTGAGATATCTGAAGCACACAATTGGTTACGGTTTGATGCTGCAAAGATCTACAGATTTCTCTCTTCTTGGTGCAGGTAAAGAAGATTATGTATGCAAATTGAAGAAATCATTG
>JAJJMA010347975.1:0-22023 GCA_023529015.1 Papaver nudicaule
ATTCGAGATCCCATCTGCTGACTTCTTCGTTAACTGAAGCTTCAGAGCAGTAATTTCATCTTTCAATCGATCTCTTTCAGTTTCCAAAGCTGTCTTTTCACCAGTTAACCTTGAAAACTGGAATCGCTTACGCTCTAGTTCATCTTTCAATTGTGTATTATGATTTGTCACATCTAGAAGTAAGGAATCCATAAGATTCGACTGTTTAAGCAAAGCACTCTTTTCAGTTTCAGCTAAAACAATTGCCTCCTTGAGAGAACCAAGCTCATCAATTGAGTATTTACAATGAGATTCTATTTCGGTAAGTTGGCACTTCAAGCCATAAACTTTCAATTGCAAAGCAATATTAGCTGAGTTTGAACCAGCAGATTCAGAAGATCTTTCCAGTATAAGATCTCATCCTTGGCAATCGACAGGTTGCCTTCAGAGCACTTGATCCGCTGATAGCAATTAACTAGATCGGTAAGAACCTGCAAAATACACAAGTCAATGATGAACAACACTAAAGGCTGAAGTTAAAAATTTCACAATTAAACAAAGGTCGAAATTTTTTACCTTGAAAAAATTCTCAGATGAATGATTCCGATAGTCGCTAAAATTCATTCGATTTAACGCAGTAATATCATCTACACGGGGAATTGAATTTAACACCAGCAGAGAGGTATCATATCCCTCATGAATGGAAATCATCTTCTTAAGCATCTCAAAAGTTTCTATGTTATTCTTCTGAAGACGAGAAATGTCTACCTCACTAGGATAACAAGAAAGACGAGTATAGTGAAATTGCTTAAATAACAATTTTTCAGAAAAATCCAAATCAACATTTCCTTGCTTCGAGGAATATAATTGCGCATTTTCTCCCAAAATAAGCTTACCAGGTTCTTCATCAAGTAAAGATTTTCCTTTGGAAAAAGAATAAGAACAACTCGGAACCTCCAAAGCAGGTTCTGAAGAAGTACTACAAGTAGTAATAAGATTAACAGAATCTGTAACAACAGTTGATGGCCCAGCAGCCACCAAAGCATCTAAAGACAAAGGAAATGAATATTGAACCCGATGAATGGATGCATCAAAATCCCCTGCAATTCTGCTATCCCTCATACCGGCGGTATGACCCATACTTAAGATATTACTACTCGATACGTCAGGAGAGCCAATACTACAATAGTAGTTCTGTATAAGAACAATGTTACTAGGAGGCAAAACACCTACAGAAAAATTCTTCACTTACTCAATTGAACAAACAGATTTCAATCACTAAAAATATAAAATAAAAAGATAAATAAAAAAGAGTAAACTTACATCGATAAGGAAGTTTTTGCAGGGGTATAGAGAGAATTTGAAGCCCACCGGGGACATTTCCCCATTCGCCAGATACAAGTAACGGAAATTGATTAACAAATTGATCAAAGGTATTTGAAGATTCACAATACTCAATTCCTAGTGAGATTTTGCAATTTCTAGGGTGAATTGAGTAAACACAAGGAAGATCAGGAGACAACTGATAAACTTCATATCTCTGAAAAATATCAAGGGAGGTGATTCTATCTTTCACATCTGAAACATTGGAATTAAAGGAAGCGGCATTCCGCATCATCAAATAAAATTTGTTGTCCATCTGACATGGAGACAAACCTATCAAGATAAGATATTCACAAATCAAAGAATCAAGAGGAAAATCAATGCTTCTAAGATGATATTGAGAAATTATCAGACTTCCGGGAGAAATTACCGATTGAGATACATCGGAAATTAGATTAAATCCTAAAAGGCGGGAAAATTTGAGAAAAGGATACTCCTTACTATAAAAGCTCAAATCAGGTAGAATAGGAAGGTCAAACATTGTAATTATCTACGAAAAGAAGGAAAGATAACAAAGAAATACATGATTTCTCTGCAAAACAGAAGGAGATGAAAAGATAAAATGCAAATCAAAATTATAGATAGAAATGTTTTAAACCAATAAAAAGAGACACATGTCGATCATGCTGGCAAAAAGGAATACAAAATGTCATACAACATCTGCAAAGATTAAAGATAGAAGACAGAGTCTGCGGAATCTTTTCATTAATAAAACGGAACATGTAATGCCAAAAAGTGCATCCTGCACTAAGTGTTTTTGGGAAGGAGTACGCAGTACCCCCAAACAGACAAAGTTTCATATGAAAATCATATTACAGAACCCGCAAAAGCTAAGACACGATAATGTCCCAATACAGCTAAAAACACAAAGTTTTACTCAAAACCAGTCCTCGGACTAGTTTTCAATAAAACTGGGGGCAAATATGTAGATGGCAAAATAAAGCATCCACCATAGAAGGCAACAAAGACTGGACGAGAGGTACTGCAGGTCCTGCATAACGACTCGGTGGAGGATCAGACTGAAGTACCAGAGTCCGGATAGGCGCAGATGGCAGTGGATACAGAACCTGATACGGCTGAAGGCGGTTGAGCAGCAATAGAGACTGCTAAAGAGACTACGAGGTTCTGTCATCCAAGAGGCGGGAATGCAAGCGAAACTATCGGATCTAACATATTTATCTGATGTATTTACTGATTCACCCCTAAACTTGTATTCCCGTTGTTAGGGCATTGTCCGGTCAAACCCACTAGCGTTGGTATGTCAAGCTAGTTGTCAGTTTTAGGTGTCAAAACTCAATTCTTGATTTAGCCTACTAGAGTTTAGATTTCGGAAATGGGATATAGACAAAGTAGTAGAGACCTTGAAGACGAAGACTGTGAAGACAAAGAAGACATCAATTATTCTTCATCGACAAAAGGTTAGTAGGAGTTATGACTTTATGGATATTCTTCTATTTCTACTTCATCTATTCTTTCGAAATATAGTCGACTACTTTAGTAGTGATAATAACGATTGAGATCGTATTCTTGTGTAACGTGGCCTTGTGTCATGACCAGTGTTTGATCCCATAAATACTGTGAGTACAAGAATGAATGAGACAGATTCGGTGCCATGTGTCCATTGCAATGGTTTGCTTGCAAACTGTTAGTTGGATATGGATGAATCTAAAGGAGTACTCTTGAGCAAAGAGTCCATGGATCACAGCTGAGGACGTACACACGTCTAAGTTCTGGCTCAGCCCAGTACTTCCAGCGGAATCCAGATTTGACGAAATCTGACAGGCTTTGCGTACCAGAAACTCGAAAATTCCGTGAGTTCGAGATGGCTATTTTATTCGCGTACCAGTACGTGAACCTGACGGTAGTCATCTTGCTGGTGTCGAATTTAGTGAAGATTCTTTTAGAAATTCACTCTGAGTCAAATTCCAAACTCCTTTATCTCTTAGATGGATTTGTGTAAAACATAAATTCTTTTGTGTTCCATCTAACGATCCTCAATGAGTCAATAAGATAAGATTATCTCTGGTCTGTTGGATTTCTATCTTGAAGTGTTTTTGAGCTAACAAAACACTTGACAGATAATGATAAAAAGAATTCCAATTGAGATTAATCTCTATTACTTGGTTGTCAAGTTTAGGGTTTCCCTAACTTGTGGGACAAGTAATTGATTGCTTTATTCCAAAGCAACCTATCTTATTGAGTGCTATAAATAGAGGTGTCTATGGACAAATACCGCAAGCATCAAGCATACGTGAAGGTCCTTAGGGAAGGTAGCGTAAACTCTTTTCACTTCGGTGAATGCTTGTTGTGGTATAGTCATCCTCTATAGGTTGCAGCTCCTCTGGGAACTCCCTACGACTATAAAGACTTCTCTTGAGAGTTGGGAAGCACATGTAGGAGATTGAAACCATCTTTGGTTCAAATCGGATTAACCTGTAACCTTGGTAACCTGATCATGTTCTTGTCTATTCTAAAGTCCGTCTCTTCTGATATACGGCTATTCAAGAATTGATACGTTACTCAACAAGGTTGGAAAGGTAGCAACGCACGGCTGCACTCGGTGTTGTAAGACCTAGTTAGCTCCAATTATACAAGTTTCTTAAGTGATTCTTCGTGTATAACTGAGGTAAATACGAATTGGGCATGGCTTACTTGGTTTGCGTGTCAGCCCCGATTTATGAAGTAGATTTCCGTATGACCTGGATTTAACAATCCGTAGGAAGTCATCTTGTGTGTGGTAAACTGATAGAGGTCAGTTACACCATACGTCAACAATTAGGTTTAAAAACCGGTATTGCTGACACAAGCCTTTGGCATCGGTCAAAGCAACTCCTAGGCCTGTAAAGGACGTCAGCTGGGGGAATCAAGTGCGTGACGATCTGTGGGGGATCCAGAGACATAAGGAGTACAACAGTAGCTGATTCGCTTGGAGGGTGGAATCGGTCTCTTCTACATTCCAATCCGAAGTCTGATAGTAGGTTAGTGCTTGTAGACAGTTAATACTGTGTGGTGTTCAAACTGGACGAGGTCCCGGGGTTTTTCTGCTGGATTGCAGTTTCCTCGTTAACAAAACTTCTGGTGTCTTGTGTGCTTTACCTTCCGCATTTATATCTCTGATTATATATTAAAGCAACACAAGTCGTACGTTATTCATATCCTGACGTTGATTCCAAATCTTGAATAAAGATTTACAGAGACTTGTCTTTGTAGGAATTGATCACTTGTGATCACAACTCAGGTTATACAGATTTGGATATTGAAATTCAATTTGTCCATATCTGACCATTAGACTCACGAGCCAAAACGAAAAGTTGGTAGTATTTCGGTACCCCTCCTTTTTCACCCGTCGTCTATAAAAAGGCCTGCCATGCCTCATCTGTAAGGATAACCAATTCATGAATGAGAAAATAAGACTAGACTCTTTCTCTAAATAATCTCTCTCTTTACTTTACTGTTAGTATGGATAGTCGAAGCAAATTACTCATACCACATTGCCGATCCAGTATACTCAATCACTAGGAGAAGATTAGTAGATCAAAGCAAAGTCTAATTATCTCTTAGATCACCGGATTCACACCGGATAATGGTGAAGGTGTGATCTAAACCTAATTTCGTATCTTCAATGAGCACAACTATTCCCGAAGCTTTGGGCTTTGTCTTCATGGAAAATAGCCTTCTTCCTTTCGTAATCGATTTTATACAGAAAGTACTTTCTCATGTGTGAATATCCATCTGAAAAAGCGGGGATACCGAGATTCACCACCAACTTTTAGTTTTCGTGAACCTAGTTGATTATAGTTGTTTGAACGATCTCACAAATCAATATTCAAACAACAACCTGAGTATAGTTCAAAGAACCGAACCCTAACAAGAACGTATAGTTCTTGTAGATCTCAATAGAGATGGATTCACTCAAAGGTTATGAATCAACAAGCTTGCAATTACTTCAATTATATAGATCAGAGACAATATAATGCGGAAGGGAAAAGTAATGCAAGACACCAGAATTTTGTTAACGAGGAAACTGCAAGCCTTGCAGAAAAACCCCGGGACCTCGTCCAGATGTGAACACCCTTAGTATGAACGGTATACAAACGCTAGCCTACTCTCAGACTTCGAACTGGACTGTATCGAGACTGAATTCGCCCTACAAGAAACTCAGCTACCAATGTGCTCCTACGTCTCTTGGCTCCCGCAGAAACCTACGTACTTGATTCCCCTAGCTGACATCCTTTACAGGCCTAGGATTTGCTCCACTTCCATTCGTGAAGACTAGCGCTAGCCTGCCTCTAACAGGACGCCTAAAAGTATCCAAGTAATCAAACAAGAATACGATTGTGATTTCCTTTAGACTTAAAGTCAAGGTTAATGGAAATTGATATGTTGAATAGGGCTTATTGATCTAGCCTAAATAACTTTACCTCAAAACGCGAGACGAACTTAGTATGAAACCTAGTTCGTGAATATGCGTTGGGAACTTCTAGGGTTTACGATTCAATATCTACCTTACGAAGTTTTTATCAAATCTTGGTCGTGATAAGATTGAAAATATTCAATCGACCCAAGATACAGGATGGAATTTTACTTCCGACCTGTGCTTCACGATCTTCAAGTGAAGTCTTTCAATAGTCGTAGTCCAAAAGGACTTCGAGATGACGACCAACCTTTATGCAAGGATACACAGATGTGTAGAGGATTGAGATTGTATCTTGCAGAAGGTCATCTATTTATAGTGATCACCAAGGGAGGCTTTACTTAAAGTTTAAGCAACCTTGAGTAGGGCTCAAGCAAGTTTTGGAACTAAGAAGGTCCATAGCTTGAATACCCATTTCCAATCTTCTATGAACTTTGGACTAGGCCAAAAGTTAAAGAAGACTCAACCTTGTTTCAAGGTTCGCGACTTCTGGTCCAAATCATGTTTGGACATCGCTTTGCGACTTCTAGTCCAAATACTTGTTTGAACATCGCTTGTATTAAGTTGTTGAATTCCATGGGCCAAGTAATGACAAGTTCGAGAACTAATCATGCCTAGACCGAAAACTTCAATGATATGAAAGTTTGGAAGTTTTCTCATGGCTTATATGTACGTGTTCATAGAGCAGTCAATAGAGTTCAGGAGAATTCAGGAGAATTCAGGAACTTGTATGTACGCGTTCATGAACGCGTTCATACAGACTTTTGCTCGTTCTCTGAAATGCCATACAAACACATGTACGCGTTCATGTACGCGTTCACCGTTGTGGTCAATTTCAAGAGACATTCCAACATACTCTACATATACATATTATCACGAGTGTGACAAATGCAAAGGCGAAAATCCTAGATTACCTTCGGATCATATAAACAACATCATAGATTATTGGTATGATAGAAATGGTAAATACGATACGGAAAGGAAAAACCTTTCTAACCTTTAGCGAGGACGTTATGATTTATCAAGTAGTAAGCTTCGGTCTTCATCTTCATCAGTCTTCGTCTCGATTACCTAAAACTATCCTAGTCCGAGGTTGTAGGATTGTGTTTTTGTCTCATAAACTTGACAACTGACTTGAGATAACAATATCAGTCGGTTCAACTGAGCAATGCTCTAACAATCTCCCCCCTTGTCAATTTTAGTGACAAAAACCAATCTTACATATGGATTCAAAAAGTAAAATCTTTTAGCCCTAACCATAATGTACTTGATCTTCTTGTAATCTTCAGCGTCTTCAGATATGAGTGTTCCTGCAAGTGAAGATTCAAGGTAGAGATAACAAACTCAAAGTCACCACACATCTTAGTTTCTAGAAGGACATAGTCCAACAAGAGTTTGTTATGCAATTGAGTAGTATGTAAAACTTGGTAAGCATATTGCATTGATGCTTCAAGATACTACACAATTTGATATGTTCTCCCCCTTACTCAATACACTAACGTTTGCTTTGACATGACAAGCACATCGATTTTACTCCCCCTTACTACAAGATTTCTTCCCCTTTTTGTCATAAAAATAGACAAAGAAAAGAAATATAGGAATCCTCATAAAATCGCAATAATCAATGTAGACAAAGGTAAACATACCTGAAACGAAAGATCAAAAGATGCAATTCTCTCGTAGATTCCACAGCCGCACTCCCCAAAGAGATATTACCATGAAGCACAAGTTCAAAAGAACTCTCACCCATTATGTGTCATTCCATAAGGAACACCGCGACGCCCTTCCCAAGCAAGGATTTGGAATAAATTCTTGGGTACAATTTTTACAAGTGAAATTGTAGATATGTTTTTCTTTCCTAGCCAGTTACGGTCAAATAGGAATTCAAGGTTTAATCTTCCTACTTTATCAGAGAGTTTCGGTCAACCATCGCCTTTAGAGAAAACATTAGGTTACCCCTTCCTAGTGGTTGTAAGACTAAGAATTAAAGGTACAACATTTAATCCAGCGGAGTTCAACATTGTAGTCTACGAGGTACCTTATTATCAAAATCGTCTCCTCTTAGCCATAAGAGTCAGAAGCATGGATTTTGATAATACTTCATGAACTGCTTTACCCGAACGGGTGGTATGGCTAAAAAAACAAGTTCATGGTTTTGCAATACATTCATAAAGATAATCAATTGAGATCAAGCATTGCAATCATCAGTTAAGATTTTAATTTAATAACCTCGATTAATTGATGAAAAAGAAAACATGGAAGTAGTACAAGCAAATCATGCTTAAATCAAAAGATGACTACTTCTAGCATAGTGATTACCCAAACCCTAAGGAAAAGACAAAAGCTTTTTAATAAGGAGTTACCTATGTTGTACGAATACGAAATTCGTTTGGATACTCGAAGAGTTCTTTGATGATGATTTTGCAATCCTCATAATCTGACTCTGAGAGGCTTGTCCAATCTTTGAAAAGAGACTTGAAGAACAGTAGTTCCTCTTTACAATTCTTCTGAGGATTTTCCAAGAGGTCTTCAATCTTCTGCAGCACAAATTTAAGCTTGCAAATAAATTCATGTGAAGTGTGAACGTTGATCACGTGGTGTGCATTAGGAACACCTCTTTCTGATTTTGGATGAAGATACTCTTGATCAAGCTTTTCTGCATAATAGTCTCTATTTCTAATAACTCTGTATGTAATATAAGCCATGATGACAGTATATTGAAGAGAATATTATTAGAACACAAATATATAGTGTTTGTGAATGGTGCGAACTTAGGAAACAAGTTCGTGAGGAGGTTTTTTATAGACTTTCTCTACATTGCTTTGTATATTCATTACCTCTTTTAGTTTCCAACAGAAATAAGTTTATATATCAGCTATATGTTTAGGAAATTGTTTCCAAGAGCATAGTCTCTGACAGAGTCAAATGGAGATTCCCATGGTTCCTGTTCTCGACTCTTGCCTTAGGAGCCAGAGGCAGGGAGAATTTTCCAAAAGAAGTCAAGAGAAAGTTGATATTCATGTCGAGTCATTACATTTTGGACTCAAATATGACGTGATGTACACCTTTTTATACGATTATAGCATCGGACTCACTACAAGAAGGAGTCTCACGCCATTGGTGTAAGGAATAACTATAACAACCTCTTTGGGATTTATTGTTATATACCATCAGGACAAAAGGTCACTTAACCAATTGAGCGTGGATTCATCTCTTTGGAGCATTGCTCAACAATTTTATGAGATATTGATTTTTATTCCTGAAAATATTGTTGGACATAAAAGTAATCTAACAAAAACAAAAAAACTGACTTGTTCTTTTTAATCAGATGAACTGATTTAATTTGACGTCTCAGAATCACAAGTCACAGATTTGAGACGTAGTCCACATTTTTTAAGTGGAGAACGAGTGAGCATAATGCTCACGATCAGTTTTTGTAGAGTAATTCTTACATTTTCCTTTTTTCCCCTGATGATAAGGGAACACCATTAGCCAAATTGCTTAACTTCTGATTCATCTTCTTTACGTCATTCTCAAGTATAGCAACAATAGCCTTTTTTTGTTGAAACTTTATGCATCTTTTCAGGATATATGATTATCCTTGCCACAGAATGAGCAACATTGCTTCTGAGATTTTTTTTCCAGGAGGCACTGAAATCAAAATTGATTTTTTCATTGGCAGGAGGAGATGATCCTGCAAGTATGAACGTGTTGTTGTTCGTGAAAGAGTTACTTTTGTACCCTAAACCATTTGAATCTCCAAATGACTTTTGCCTAAAAAGCATGGATGAAATTTTATCCGAGCTACCAGATAATTTTTGCAGGTCATCTTTTAGGGTACAATTTTCTGATAGAAGTCTTGATAATTCACAGTTTGATTTCTCAAGCTGATCATTAGTTATCAGAAGCGATTCTTCATTCTTCTTAAGAGATTCTTTTAACAAAAGATTTTTTTTAAGAGAATTTCACTTTTATCCAGAAATTCAAGTATTAGACTATCTGGATCATCTTCATCAGGATTCTCGGCTATTAAGGCCTGATCCAGCACGTTCTCGAAGAGATGTTCATTAGCATTTCATCGAGAGTAGCCACGAGAGAGTTGTGGTATTCCTTGCTTGGACATTCTTTCATCATATGTCCATAACCATGACACTTGTAGCATTGTATTTCTTCCTCTGGAATGTCCTCAGTTTTCTTTGGAGATTCTGAATTCTCGAACTGTTGTTTGGAACGGTGCATCCTTTTGTTCTTCAGAAGTTCTTTAATCTGTCGAGTGATCAAGGACAAGGTAGAATTTATGTCAGAATTATCTTGATCATCACATTCATCAGCCCAAGAGGTGCTGGATGTTGTGATGTTAGGATCATGATTAGCTTTGAATGCAATAGACTTAATCTCAGTCTTGTGATCATGATCAAAGATTTTGAGTTTGGCAATAAGATCGCCTCTCTTTATATCAAAACCAAATGACTCTTGGATGGCATGTTTTTTGGAGTCATATTTTGAAGGTAGAGACCTAAAGATTTTTCTCACAATTTCTCTTTCCTCAATTGTTTTTCCAAGCGATTGCGAGGCATTAATAATTGCAGAAAGTTTGTGATTGAAATCTTCAAAGGTTTCTTCATCAGACATTCGGAGGTTTTCCCAATCTGATGAGAGAATTTGAAGACGAGCTTCCTTCTCTGATGTGTTGCCTTCAAATATGTTCTGCAGAGTTTCCCAAGCTATCTTTGATGTACTACGTACACGTAGATACATGATGTTGAAGATCTGGGGTAATTGCATGGATGATCACATTAAGCGCATCTGAATCTATCTTAGCTTCTTTCCTTTCATCATCAGAATATTGTGAGGGAGTTTTATCCTTTACAACATCACCGATTTTGATAGTGGGTATGGTAAACCCATCTTGCACAAAGACCCAACACTGGTAGTCTCGTGATTGAAGAAAACAACGCATGTCGGATTTCCACCATAGATAGTTTGTGCCATCAAAGACTGATGAAACGTTCACATTAGCAGAATAATGTATGTTCATAGTTCACGAAAGCGTCAAACACAGACAGTTACGTCCTTTACAAGGTGTTTGCCGGCTCTGATACCAACTGAAAAAGCGGGGATACCGAGATACACCACCAACTTTTAGTTTTCGTGAACCTAGTTGATTATAGTTGTTTGAACGATCTCACAAATCAGTATTCAAACAACAACCTAAGTATAGTTCAAAGAACCGAACGCTAACAAGAACGTAGTTCTTATAGATCTCAATAGAGCTGGATTCACTCAAAGGTTATGAATCAACAAGCTTGCAATTACTTCAATTATATAGATCAGAGACAATATAATTCGGAAGGGAAAAGTAATGCAAGACACCAGAATTTTGTTAACGAGGAAATTGCAAACCTAGCAGAAAAACCTCGGGACCTCGTCCAGATTGTGAACACCCTTAGTATGAACGGTATACAGACGCTAAACTACTCTCAGACTTCGAACTGGACTGTATCGAGACTAAATTCGCCCTACAAGCAACTCAGCTACCAATGTGCTCCTACGTCTCTTGGCTCCCGCAGAAACCTACTTACTTGATTCCCCTAGCTGGCGTCCTTTACAGGCTAGGAGTTGCTCCACTTCACTTCGTAAAGACTAGCGCTATCCTGCCTCTAACAGGACGCCTAAAAGTATCCAAGTAATCAAACAAGAATACGATTGTGATTTCCTTTAGACTTAAAGTCAAGGTTAATGGAAATCGATATGTTGAATAGGGCTTATTGATCTAGCCTAAACAACTTTACCTCCAAAGGCAAGACGAACTTAGTATGAAACCTAGTTCGTGAATATGCGTCGGGAACTTCTAGGGTTTACGATTCAAGATCTACCTTACGAAGTTTCTATCTTGGTCGTGATAAGATTGAAAATATTCAATCGACCCAAGATACATGATGGAATTTTACTTCCGACCTGTGCTTCACGATCCTCAAGTGAAGTCTTTCAATAGTCGTAGTCCAAAAGGACTTCGAGATGACGACCAAACTTTATGAAAGGATACACAGATGTGTAGAGGATTGAGATGTATCTTGCAGAAGGTCATCTATTTATAGTGATCACCAAGGGAGGCAACCTTGAGTAGGGCTCAAGCAAGTTCCGGAACTAAGAAGGTCCATAGCTTGAACACCCATTCTCAATCTTCTGTGAACTTTGGACTAGGCCAAAAGTTAAAGAAGACTCAACCTTGTTTGAAGGTTCGCGACTTCTGGTCCAAATTATGTTTGGACATCGCTTTGCGACTTCTGGTCCAAATACTTGTTTGAACATCGCTTGGATTAAGTTGTTGAATTCCATGGGCCAAGTAATGACGTGTCCGAGAACTAATCATGCCTAGACCGAAAACTTCAATGATTTGAAAGTTTGGAAGTTTTCTCATGGCTTATATGTACGCGTTCATGAACGCGTTCATAGAGCAGTCAATAGAGTTCAGGAGAATTCAGGAACTTGTATGTACGCGTTCATACAGACTTTTGCTCGTTCTCTGAAATGCCATACAAACACATGTACGCGTTCATGTACGCGTTCACCGTTGTGGTCAAATTCAAGAGCCAATCCAACATACTCTACCTATACATATTATCACGAGTGTGAAAAATGCAAAGGCGAAAATCCTAGAATACCTTCGGATCATATAAACAACATCATAGACTATTGGTATGATAGAAATGGTAAATACGATACGGAAAGGAAAAACCTTTCTAACCTTTTGCGAGGACGTTATGATATATCAAGTAGTAAGCTTCGGTCTTCGTCTTCATCAGTCTTCGTCTCGATTACCTAAAATTATCCTAGTCCGAGGTTGTAGAGTAAACTTATCGAGGATTGTGTTTTTGTCTCATAAACTTGACAACTGACTTGAGATAGCAATATCAGTGGGTTCAACCGAGCAATGCTCTAACACCATCGATTGTTTCTCTCGAGTTAATAGCATGAGTCTCTGGATCAGGAAACTTACGAAGGTAATTCAAAGTTTCTGCAGGAGTCCTCTTTCTCTTGCGTGCAATCCCTTCACAGAGCTCAACTTTCACAGCTTCACTTTTACAGCTCCTCGTAACACTTCTTGTAGAATAAGCCATCTTGTTTATGACTTATTGGATTTATGAACGAGATATATATATATATATATATCTCAAGAGGAGTGAGTTTCAGTTTATCTGAAAGACTTAAGGGGATCTTCCATATTTTTGACGTGAGCGGCTCACGAACCGGTACACAAACCAAAACTCCAGAACTCTGACGGACATAGTTTATACAGTCTGAAACAAAATTTCCATGGAGTAAAACTCTTCTGAAAATATGTTTGTAGTATTTCTACTAGTGACTTGAACAACCACAATACCAGGAACGAGTTCCTGATATCAACTGCATGCCTCACACTTACAAGTCATAATGTGAGGATGCATCCCCTAACTGCGATTAAGCAGTTGGAGTGCGAGTACTAGACTCACACGGGGTGTTGATTGTAGAGTGGTTGCTAGAGACTGATTCGGGTTGAGAGTTTTTCTTACCCTTTTCATTTCCTCTTGAACTTTCCACGTTTTTCAACGCTCCCTTGAATTGCTTCCTGGATTTGTTCATTCTATCCATATCGGCTTGAAGCTTGTTTACAGCTTTTATATTTCCCTTAAGCAGCCGACACCTTCCTTGGACATGTCCAGATTTTCCACAGTACTGGCAATTCTTGGAAGGGTTTTTATCCTGAGTTTTAGCTTTCTCAGGTACACTTTTGTGTTTTTCATTAGATGGAGGACTGGATCCAGCCATTATGAAAGTACTGTTTTTGGTGTATGTGTTACTATTGAACCCTAACCCATTGGTGTTGCCAAAGGCTTTTTGACCAAATAACATTGCTGCTACTTTATCCGAGCTACCAGATAGCCTTTGGAGATCATCTTTTAGGGCATCAATTTCTTTATCTTTTAGAGATAAAGTTGAGGAGAGATCATCACTCAATTTCTCAAGTTCTTGATCTTTCAGGAGAAGGGTTTTCTTTGCCTTTTCAAGATCAGATTTTAACTGATTGTTTTCTTGAACAAGGTCCTCGCTCTTACTGATCAACTGATGAATTAAAATGTATTTCAAATCATCGTGTTTAGATCGTTCACCTGAAGTCCCTGCCATTAAAGCAGTTTCTTCATGATCGTTCATTACATTTTGGACTCATCTTTGATATGTAAGCACCACATAAAAGTTTTTACTTTTGCTTACCGTAATTCAGGAGACACTGTATTGGTGCTTAAAAGACAATTATGACAATCACATTGGATCTTCTGGTCATAATCCATCAGGACAACAGTCACTTAACTGTTTGAGCGTGGATTCATCTCTTCTGAAGATCATTGCTCAACAGGATAAGAGATGATGATTATTGTCTTTTTATAAAAAAATGGGTAAATTCCTTCATTTAATAAGATAATAATCAATTTCATACTAGGAATCCCACTTATTTGTTTTTACTAAACATAATAGCGATTGAATCAAAGAGTCAAACTGGATAATGGTACCATGTCAGCTTTTGCATAACTCTTTGAGAGTTTCTTTATGACTTGTCCCATAAGTTGTTAAAGGAACAAGTCGCATGCAACACTTCAATGAACGTGAACAACACCAATAGACTTTCGAAGATGTTCGAAAGTTTCACAGTCTAATGGTTTTGTCAGTATGTCTGCTCGTTGTTGTTCAGTTGGCACATAACATATTTTGACAATTTTCCTTTCATAGAGATCTCTAATAAAGTGATATTTGTCAATATGTTTCGTTCTTGAGTGTTCTACTGGATTTTCAGTAATGCGTATTGCACTGGTATTATCACAGTAGATATCTATGGTTTCATTATCATAAGAGTTGAGTACAACACGAACCTGCAGCGATGTATTCTGCTTCACATGTTGAAAGAGACTGTGAGTTTTGTTTCTTGCTGAGCCAAGCTACAAGATTATTCCCCACATAAAAGCATCCTCCTGAAGTGCTTTTTCTATCATCTCCACATCCTACCCAATCTGCATCTGAATAAGTTGTAAGTTTCGCATTAGTATCAAAAGAATATGAAATTTCAAAACCCTCTGTATATTTTACATAGTGGAGAATTCTTTTTACGGCGTTCATGTGAGATTCCCTGGGATCTGCTTGATATCTTGCACAACATCCAACACTTTATGCAATGTCTGGACGGGTCGTTGTGAGATAGAGTAAACTACCGATCATAGATCTATACAACTTTTGATCAACTTTGACCCCAGAAGGATCTCGTTTCAATTTTCCCGTAGTTGGCATGGGTGTCTTCTTTTCAGAGGCTTGTTTCAGACCAAATTTGGCCACTAAATCTTTCGCATATTTCTCCTGTGAAATATTAATTCCTCCTTTATGTTGTTGGATTTGTAGACCTAAGAAAAATCTCAGTTCACCAACATTGCTAGTTTGAAATTCTTTGCACATAGAATTTTCAAAATCTTTAGCTAGACTTTGTGAGGTGGATCCAAAGATAATGCCATCAACATAAATTTGTGCAATAATGACATGTTTGTTGATCTTTTGGATGAAGAGTGTTTTATCAACTCCTCCTCTTGAGAAACCTTTAGCAACAAGTGACGAGGTTAATTTTTCAAACCAGGCTCTTGGTGCTTGTTTCAGACCATATAGTGCTTTGTTAAGCTTGTATACATGGTTCGGAAACTCGGTGTCCTCAAACCCCTTTGGTTGTGCCACATATACTTATTCTTTCAATTTTCCATTCAGAAAGGCAGATTTGATGTCCATCTGATAGAGCTTAATTTTAAGAAAACAAGCACGGGCAAGGAGTAATCGAATGGACTCAAGTCTTGCAACAGGTGCAAAGGTTTCGTCAAAGTCAATTCCTTCAATCTGTGAGTATCCTTGAGCTACAAGTCTAGCCTTATTTCTGATGATATTTCCATGTTCATCTGACTTGTTCTTGAATATCCATTTAATACCAACCACATTGATATTCTTGGGTCGTTCAACAAGTTTCCAAACATCTTGTCTAACGAACTCATCTAACTCTTCATGCATAGCATTGATCCAGGAGGGATCTTTAAGAGCTTCATCAATGTTTTTTGGTTCAATACATGACAAGTAGCAAGCATAGTGGCAAACGTTCTTTGCTTGACTTCTTGTCATTCTGTGTGGTTCTTCCCCAATAATATCACTAGGAGTGTGATCACGGGTAACCCACTTGGGCAGACTCTTAGCAGGAGTTTCGGGTTCAGTTTCCTGAGCGTCTTGTTCCTGTTGAGAGTCATCATCATCTGGATTAAAATTTGTTTTTGTAGGTACTACATCTACAGATTGAGGAGTTGATTCAGGTTTCGAAACGATTTCTGATGGTGGTAATTCAGCAGCAATGTTTTGTTCTGTCTAAAGTCAGTGACATCATCAATTACAACATTTGCTGATTCCATCATTACTTGGGTGCGAGTGTTGAATACTCTAAATCCTCTGCTGTCAGACGCGTATCTCAAGAATATGCCTTCATCGCCTTTTGAATCAAACTTTCCTCTTTGCTCCTTGTCTTTAAGTATATAACATTTGCTACCAAACACACGAAGTACCCAAGATTAGGTTTCTTTCCATACCAGAGTTCATATGGGGTGTTTAGGGTACGAGACCTTAAGTAGACTCTGTTAATAAGATAACAGGCTGTAAAGACAGCTTCCCCCCATAATTTTTGAGGAAGATCCTTATTGTGGAGCATTACTCTAGCCATTTCTTGGATATTTCTGTTTTTTCTTTCTACAACACCATTGGCTTGAGGAGTATGTGGTGGAGAAAATTGTTGAGAAATACCCAGTTGATCACATAATTCAAATACTTTTGTTTCTTTGAATTATGTACCACGATCGCTTCTTATCTTTTTAAGTCTACGACCTTGTTCAGTCTGGATTCTGTTCACGATAATCTTGAACTCTTCAAGAGTGTCATTCTTGTGTTTTAAGAATGCAACCCAGGTGACTCTAGTGTAGTCATCAACCATAACTAAAGCATATTTTTTTCCTGCAACAGTATAATGTTGCAATAGTCCGAAAAGATCCATGTGAATTAGATCTAGAAGAGATTTAGTTGCGATGTATCTTGACGTTCTTTGTGGTACTCTGTGTTGTTTACCCTTTTAACACGCACCACATACACCTTCCACATTGGCATTAATCTTAGGAACTCCACACACGAGTTCTTTATTGATTATTTTGCTTAACAAACGATAGTTAATGTGACCAAATCGTTCATGCCATAAATGTGTTGATTCATTTTAGTTAAATTGCAACATAGATTTGACTTAATATCAAGAAGGTAACAGTTATTAGCACTGCGAAATCCAGAAAAGATTACGTTCCCGGATTCGTCTTCTATGTCATATTTATCAATACCGAAGACTACCTTATTTCCTTTGTCACAAATTTGACTAACAGAGAGCAAATTTGCAGTCATACCTTTTACGTAGACGAGGTCGTGAATTTCTGGAATGCCAGGCAGTTTGATGGTACCTCTTTTGCTGATATAGCAACAACTTCCATCTCCAAAGGTAACGGGTCCACCTTTGTATTCATCGATACTTACAAACCATGACAGATCACCGGTCATATGTCTACTGCAACCGCTATCAAGAAACCATTGAAGGGGTGAGGTAGATTTTAGTGCAAGAGCACCCAGACAGTAATCTTTGTCATTAGTTTGTGTTTCAGTCTCAAGATGTGGACTGGAACAAGCAACTTTTGCTCTTTTGTGAAGTTCTCGAAGTAACAAGAGTTTTTCATTAAAAAGTTTGCATGTATGATGATAATGATCATTAGGACCACAAAACGTACATGACGTTCTGTCAGATTGTAATTTGTAACCTAATCCAGGTCTTCCACGATAGTGGTTCTCTGGATAAGAGCAGAAGGTAGCTTTCCAAGAAGAATCTTGTTTTGCTCGATTTGCTCATGTAGTTGTTTAACAACTTCTTCATTTTCATCACGTAATCTGTTATTACAATCTTCTTCATTGCGAAATCCATGAAGTAGTCCTTGGACTTTGAATATCAATCTTTGTTTGGTATAACATAAAGATTTGATAAACTCAATCCATGAATCAGAGGATTAATCTGGGATAAGTTTAATATCAACCAATGGATTGTTCATAGTTCACGAGTTCGTCAAACACAGAAAATTAAGTCTTATGTGTTTGCCTGCTCTGATACCAACTGAAAAAGAGGGGATACCGAGATACACCACCAACTTTTAAATTTCGTGAACTCTGTTGATTATATTACTTGAACGATCTCACAAATCAATATTCAAGTATTCACCTGAGTAATCTCAAAGGTTCTATAATCAACAATTGGATTTGTAGAGTACTTTTAATTATATAAATATAGAGCGGAAGATAAAAGTAATGCATGACACAAGAAGTTTTGTTAACGAGGAAACTGCAAATCTAGCTGAAAAACCCCGGGACCTCGTCCAGATGTGAACACCCTCAGTATTAACCGAATACAGACGCTAGCCTACTCTCAGACTTCGGACTGGAATGTATCGAGACTGAATTCACCCTACAAGCAATTCAGCTACCAATGTGCTCCTACGTCTCTTGGCTCTCGCATAAACCTATGTACTTGATTCCCCTAGGTGACGTCCTTTACAGGCCTAGGAGTTGCTCCACTCTCTTCGTGATGACAAGCGCTACCCTGCCTCTAACAAGACGCCTAAAAGTATCCAAGTAATTAAACAAGAATACGATTGTGATTACCTATAGACTTAAATTTAAGGTTAATGGAAATCTGTTTTGTTGAATAGGGCTTATTGATCTAGCCTAAACAACTTTACCTCCTAACGCTTGACAAACTTAGTATTAAACCTATTTCGTAAAACTGTGTTACAGAACTTCTAGGGTTTATGATACAAGATTTAACTTACGAAGTTTCTATAAAATCTTGGTCGTGATAAGATTGAAAATATTCAATCGACCCAAGATACATGATCGGGAATTTTACTTCTGACATGTGCTTCACGATCCTCAAGTGAAGTCTTTCAATAGTCGTAGTCCAAAAGGACTTCGAGATGACGACCAACCTTTATGTAAGGATACACATATGTGTAGAGGATTGAGATTGTATCTTGCAAAAAGTCATTATTTATAGTGATCATCAAGGGAGGCTTTGCTTGAAAATTAAGCAACCTTGAGTAGGGCTCAAGCAAGTTCCGGAACTAGGAAAGTCCATAACTTGAATACCCGTTCTCAATCTTCTTCTAACTTTGGACTAGGCCAATAGTTAAAGAGGACTCAACCTTGATTGAAGGTTTGCGACTTCTGGTCCAAATCATGTTTAAACATTGCTTGGATTAAGTAGTTGAATTCCATGGGCCAAGTAATGACAAGTCCGAGAACTAATCATGTCTAGACCGAAAACTTCAAGATATGAAAGTTGGAAGTTTTCTCATGGCTTATATGTACGCGTTCATAGAGCTGTCAATTGGAGTTCAGAAGAAGTCAGAAGAAGTCTGTGAACTCGTATGTACGCGTTCATACAGACCCGCTCGTTCTCAGGAATGCCTTAAGCAACACATGTACGCGTTCACCGTTGAGGTCATTTCAAGAGACAATTCAACATACTCTACCTATACATAATATCACGGATGTGACAAATGCAAAGGCGAAAAATCCTAGAATACCTTCGGATCTTATAAACAACATCATAGACTATTGATATGATAGATGGAAAATACGAAACATGGAAAGGAAAACCTTTCTAACCTTTAGCGAGGACGTTATGATTTATCAAGTAGTAAGCTCCGGTCTTCGTCTTCAGCGGTCTTCGTCTCGATTACCTAAAACTATCATAGTCCGAGGTTGTAGAGTAAACTTATCAAGGATTGTATTTTTGTCAACTAAACTTGACAACTGACTTGAGATAGCAATATCAGTGGGTTCAACCGAGCAATGCTCTAACACCCGGACCTAGTCCAGTTTGAATCCTCTTAAGAATTAAACCGCCAACACACCTACTCTCAGACTTAGGACAAGTTTGTATAAACAATATGACCCTAATACGACTATTACTCAGAAAGATTACCCCTCAGTATTCATGCGCCTCCAACCACAACAAGGTGATCACGCGCATGTACTCCCCTAGAGAAGCAAACTTCCTTTACTATCTTCCCTAAGAGTTGCTCTACAGTCCTTCGTGAAGACTATCGCTACCCGACGTTCAATCGGACTACAACCCTTATGGACAACAACCAAATAACCGCAGGTCAAACCACTAAATGATATCCTTGGTAACTTAACAAATATTTCACCGAAGTCGTTTTACACCAAGAACGAGGCTATTTAAGTTTACTTGGTTTAAACCCCTCGAGTTATCAAAAAAGGTTTTAAAACCAAAACTCTCGAAATAGCAACCTTGTCGTCCCAGTTGGAATCAAGCAATAATGGATGCAAGATATGATCTTGACGAACCTGTGCCTGCAAAAACAAATCCAATAATTACGATCTTGATTCCACTCAATCTCTATAGGTTAGGCACACAAACCGAAAGCGGCTTGCTGACAAATCCAGGTTAATAGATAAAGAGATGTTCGAATCATTACGATCTTAGAATAAACAAGATCGCAATGCTTTGATAGACGTGATAGAACATAACACAAGTACAATACAAAAAAGACTAGTAAACATAACCTAGTTTCCCTAAATAGGTACTTCTAGGCTTCTCGATCCCTAAGAGAAGACTTTCACACTAATCCTACGAAGAATAGAGTTCTAACGTAATAAGAGGAATAACGGGTATCACAAGCTTACTTTTCCGAAGAATGAAACTTTGTATAGGGACAAAGCTTTCAGGAGGAATACCACTCCTATTTATATGACCAAGGCTTATCTTTGAAATGAGGCTAACTTAATTTCAGAAATACATTTAAAGCACATTCCATAACAATTCCGAAATTCCTCTCATAGACTCATAGCATTTAATGAAATCTATTACTTTAGCATTTTACATTAAATGCAAAAGATATTTCATTAAATGTTTGGCCAAAAGTATTCAAAGCAAATAATACCCAATAAGATATATTTGGATATTCATTAATTTGAAATATGGTGCTTACCAAATATACTCCCTGGGATAGATTTCAATTCGAAAACCGTGTCCCTGGTTTCGAAAATCATCTTATGGTAATAATACTTCCAAATGTCGTCATCAGCTTTGATAATATCGACATCATTTCCTAGAAATTGCTGGACGGGCCAGATCGATCCTAGGTGGAAGTGGGATCAGGTCCAATGTGGCTAACGTTCCGCATAAACGTATCATCGCAGACATGGACAAGCCTTGTATGTTAAGCCTAAGTGAACACGTAGGTACAAGGACATTCCGAATCATTGGTATCGATTCTCAAGTCACTGTTAGCCAACAAACATAGTATGGAACTCAAGTTTTCTTATGGTCAAAACTTAGGATTAAGTTTCGTACACAATAGCTCATGGATACAAAACCAAATTAAGGTTTCGAAATTAAAGTCAGTTTTAACAAAAACTACATTGAGGTTTCGAACTCTAAATCCATAAGATAAGAAAAAAGGAATATGGTTTCGAAATCTAAAAGTGAATATGGCATTTTAGATGTTCATATGTCAAGAATCAATTGAATGATTATGAACTCTAGAAATCAGAGCTAAACAATAATATAGTATTCAAACTCAGAAAAGTTGTATGTCGAGTCTACACAACATAAGTGTGAGTCACGATCTCGATTACATTAGCACATACAAATACTTACTAATCAATCCGACAGAGTCAGACAAGGTAAGTCGAGACACAATGCTATGATGGATTAAATCTCGTAATACTATAGAGACAACATCACAACTTCTATTATCCAACTCGTAGGTTTTAGGAAAAACCTTATATCACTTAGAGACGGAGAAGAAAACAAAGCTCTAAGCAATATAGAATGTCATAACTACTACAACAATACCGCAAGCGATATCGTGGAGTTATCTCTTAAGACACACAAGTGATCAAGTCATAACGTAAATGTGGAGGGTAAAACCCCTCGGGACACGTGTCTCGCATCCAGGAAGCCTAACCATGACAAGGGGACCGACAGCGAAGCCTCGGACTGGATCAGAGGAAGGAAAGCCATAAGACGACGAAGTAAAGACTCGAAAGGAAAGGATTCGGACCACGCCAAGAGACCGAAGCCCCAGAATTAA
>JAJJMA010347981.1:0-38193 GCA_023529015.1 Papaver nudicaule
AAAACTAACAAAATCTGGTCTACCATTGTTTATTTTCCTAACACCAGCAGCCAATTCTGCACCCTTTTTAGCTAATGTGTCAGCAGAAAAGTTTATTTCCCTATAACAATGCATGAATTTGATCTCATCCAACTTACTACAAGCCTTAACCCATCTAGCTTTGAGAAACCATGGCACCTTACCATTCTTAAAGTCACAGAGAAAAAATTTAGAATCAGAAGCAATACTGATTCTACTTAACATCCACAGAACAACCCACTCCACAGCACAAAGAATTGCATAACTCTCTGCAATATGATTGGTAGCAATACCTAATCCTCTAGACATTGTTCCAAGCATCTGACAATTGCTGTCTCTAACAGCAATCCCAAAACCTGCATTTCCAGGATTGCCAAATGAAGCTCCATCACAACAAAACATCATATAACCCACCATAGGAGGAAACCAGTAGCACTCTTTGATACAAGTAAACTTCACATTTTTGTTACCCAACATGAAGAAGGAAATCACTCTATTATCATAAAACTGCCCCCATTTAGTGCCTTTCATTCTATACCCACCTTCCAAAACCTGTTTCAGAATTTTCTGTTTTAACTGTTGCACATCAGAAACAATATTATCAAAGAATCTTCTATTTTTCATGAACCAGAGCTCCTTGATGGTGACACTAGCAGCAGTAAACCAAATCTCTTTAGTGAGAGTGCTTTATAATGAACCAACTTATAAACATCCTCAAATGATGTAGGAATTTGAAATTCAAAGAAATTACACAGCCAACACCACGCACTCATACTTAGCTTGCATGCCCATAATAAATGATTCATACTATCCTGCTGCTCTTCACAAATGCAACATCTTGAAGCTAAATGAAAGCCTCTTTTGATCAACCAGACATCATCAACATACACCCTGAATAATTTTCCAGACATTGCAAGAAATACTGGGATGCAAGAAGGATTTCCAAATGTATTTAGACCAAAACACCTTAGGTGTAATACCCCGATTCGGCAGGTAGGGTTCGCCGAATGGAATATAAGTAATGGTTTGTCCTTTCATAACACCGAGGCCTTTTCAAGCATAATTAACTCAGCAGTTAGAAAAACTCTGCAGTTAAGCGTGCTCGGGTGGGAGTAGTCCAGGGATGGGTGACCTCCCGGGAAGTTGATGTCGGATGACCGCAGCGGTGCCCGTTGAAAACCTCACACTGACGGATGACCGCAGTGGCCGCCCGTTGAAAACCCCACACTGTCGGATGACCGCAGTGGTTAAGTGGGGACAATATCGGTGGAGGGACGGGTCGTTACAGATGATATCAGAGCCGACGACGGTTCACCTGTCGAGGGTGGGAGAGTACGCTGGACGGGTTGTGTGCCAGGTAGCTAGTCTCATGAGGGGCAGGGAACGTCGGAGATCTGGGGCTTGAAAAAATATATTTCGAAGCCGAGGACGGCTCCAATTTAAAGGTGGTGGTATTGTAATACCCCGATTCGACAGGTATGGTTCGACGAATGGAATATAAGTAATGAATTGTCCTTTCATAATACCGAGGCCTTTTCAAGCATAATTAACTCAATAGTTGGAAAAAACTCTGCAGTTAAGCGTGCTCGGGCGGGAGTAGTCCAGGGATGGGTGACTTCCCGGGAAGTTGCTGCCGGATGACCGCAGCGGTGCCCGTTGAAAACCCCACACTGTCGGATGACCGCAACGGCTAAGTGGGGACAATATCGGTGGATGGATAGGTCGTTACAGATGGTATCAGAGCCGACGACAATTCACCTGTCGAGGGTGAGAGAGTACGCTGAACGGGTTGTGTGCTAGGTAGCTCGTCTCATGAGGGGCAGGGAACGTCGGAGATCTGGGCTTGAAATATATATATTCCCTGTGCCCGTTTAAAACCCCACACTGCCGGATGACCGCAGTGGGTAAGTGGGGACAATATCGGTGGAGGGACGGGTCGTTATAGATGTATTGTAATACCCCGATTCGGCAGGTATGGTTCGACGAATGGAATATAAGTAATGAATTGTCCTTTCATAACACCGAGGGATGGGTGACCTCCCGGGAAGTTGCTGCCGGATGACCGCAGCGACGCCCGTTGAAAACCCGATATCGCCGGATGACCGCAGTGGTTAAGTGGGGACAGTATCGGTGAGGAACGGGTCGTTACAGATGGTATCAGAGCCGACGACGGTTCACCTGTCGAGGGTGGGAGAGTACACTGGACGGGTTGTGTGCCAGGTAGCTCGTCTCATGAGGGGCAGGGAACGTCGGAGATCTGGGGCTTGAAAAATATATTCCGGAGCCGAGGACGACTCCAATTTAAAGGTGGTGGTATTGTAATACCCCGATTCGGTAGGTATGGTTCGACGAATGGAATATAAGTAATGAATTGTCCTTTCATAACACCGAGGCCTTTTCAAGCAAAAATAACTAAGTAGTTGGAAAAAACTCTGCAGTTAAGCGTGCTCGGGCGGGAGTAGTCCAGGGATGGGTGACTTCCCGCGAAGTTGCTGCCGGATGACCGCAGCGACGCCCGTTCAAAACCCCACACTGCCGGATGACCGCTGTGGTTAAGTGGGGACAGTATCGGTGGAGGGACGGGTCGTTACATTAGGCTCCCTATGTCTTAATTTATTAAATGCAACAGTTGTTGAAAAAATACATTTCAAATCTCCATTCCACATCATCTGATCTGTATCACCACTGACAGCAGTAGTTGAAAAAATACATTTCAAATCTCCACTCCACATCATCTGATCTGTATCACCACCAACATCTGGAAGAGCATTGGATCCAATAAGAGTCTTTAACTAAAGAGGAATTCTCCATTCATTGTCAACCATAATGTCAGCAACAGTCATCTATATGTTATTCTTCATATAATCAGTTAAACCAAATTTACTGAATAATGATTCTTCTCCAATCCACACATCAAACCAAACATATATCTTATCACCCTTTCCAATACACCATCTAATATCATCCTTCAATGTACTCCAAGCCCATTTTAGACCTGGCCAAACAGAAGAGAGCTTCCAAGAAGTAGACCACTGTCCATTTTTATCTTTATATTTAGCAGCAAAGAATAAGGCCCAATCCTCATTAGACTGAATAATTCTCCACATCATTTTCATCGGAAGAACTTTGTTAATCACTTGAAGTCTCTTAATTCCTAGACCACTTTCTTCATAAGGAGTACACACCTTCTTCCAAACCAGAGTTTTAAACTTCTTCACATCACCTTCACCAGACCACAGGAAATTTCTGATGATTCTTTCACAAATTTTAACTACAGAAGATGGCCATTTGTACACTGTCATATTGTATATAGGAATACTGCAAAGAACTGACTTAATCAACGCCAATCTATCTTGAAAAGATAAAAGCTTCCCCTTCCAAGCAGCAAGCTTACCTTGTAGCATTTCCACCATAGGCCAAACAGTGCTAACTTTAACTCTTCCAGGAGCAAGAATAACACCAAGATATTTATCTGGAAATTTAACTAACTCCATATGTAACCATTCACAAATCAAATGTTTCCTCTCTTAAGTAGTACCATCAACAAAGCATTTACTTTTAAAAGTGTTAATAAGCTGCCCAGAGCTATGTTGATATCTATCCAGCAACTTCAATAAATTTGTAATACTCCTCTTATCACCATTACAAAAAACAAAAACATCATCTGCAAAGAATAAATGAGTAGGGTAAATACCTTTCCTCACTGTCATAGGTAAAAATTTTCCTTCCTGCACCATTTGAAGAATACATCTACTTAAAACATCCGCCATTATAACAAAAAGAGTTGGAGATAGAGGATCTCCTTGTCTCAAACCCCTGCTCACAGAAAAGAAGCCACAAGGACCACCATTAACCATCACATATATTCTAGCAGATTTAAAAAGAATATGAAGCCAATCACACCAACTGCTAGAGAAACCATACTTTTGTAAAACACTAAACAAGAACTCCCAACTAACAGAGTCATAAGCTTGGGAGATATCTAGCTTGAAACCAACATTTCCACATCTTCTTTTCTTCCTCATCTCATTCACCATTTCAGAAGCTAACAACACTTGTTCGTGAATACTTCTTCCTTTAATATAAGCTACTTGTTGAGGAGAAATAAGTTTTTCCATGAGAGAGCTCATCCTTGTGTTTATCAGCTTAGTGAAGATCTTGAAACACACATTACTTAAACCAATTGGCCTGAATTAATTAGCATTCTTGGCTCCCTCAACTTTAGGTAGAAGAACTAAAATATTAGAGTTCATACCTTTTGGGATAAACTTCCTCAACCAACAAAACTGAATAGCTGCAACCACATCATTCTGAATAATTTCCCAGCAAGATTTATAAAAATAGCAGAATACCCATCAGGCCCAGGAGCACTATCAGAATCCATACTAAAAAGAATATCTTTAATCTCCTCAGCATTTGGAATAACATCCAACATACATTGATCTTCAACAGTTATTACTTGAGGAATAACATTCAATAAATTCTGATCAACCCCAACATTCTTAAATTGAAACTTATTTTCAAAATGAGAAACCAAAAGCCTAGCAATTTCAGCTTGATCAGAAATGATATTACCTTGCCCATCTTCTAATTCATAAATCATATTTTTTGCATGTCTTATCTTCATACTAGTATGAAAGAAACCAGTGTTAGCAAAGCCTTCTTTAACCCACTTCACTCTAGATTTTTGCCTTAACAAAGTGTTGAGCTGAACTTCTCTACTATTATACTCATTCTGAGCTTTTACTAATTCAGAAAGAGCATCTTCATCAAAAGGATCATTATCAGACTTCACCATAGCTTCATTCATTTTGACCTCTGCCTCTTTGATTTTTATATTCACATTACCAAAAACAATCCAGTTCCATTCCTTCAACACCTTCTTAAGATTTTTAAGTTTCTGAAGAAAGACAAAAGCTGGATCACCTTCAACAACTTCTAACCAACAATCTTGAACTATCTTCATAAACTCGGGATGAGAAATCCACATCTTCTGAAATCTATGAGGCACATTCTTTGGCTTAGGTACATTAGCACAACCACCAAGAAGAGGAGAATGATCTGATACAACTCTAGTACCAACCTTATACCCCCAATCACCATACATTTGTAACCATTTTTGATTGAAAAAGACTCTATCTAAATTGCACATAATTCTCTTACTACCATGTTGACAGTTAGACCAAGAAAACTAGAGACCTGTTTTAGGAGCATGAAGAAGCTCACAGTTATATATACAAGTGCTAAAATCCAACATGGATCTTTTATTTGGTACTCTGCCACCCACCTTTTCATCAACAGATAATATTGCATCAAAATCACCCAAAACTATCCAAGGCAGTTGAAGATTCTTAATCAATTCCATTTCAGACCACAAACATCTTCTTTGAACAACACCAACATGAGCATGCACCCCTGATACAAGAGTCCCACCCACATTTACAATCACCATTTGACTATACATAGAAACAACCGAAGGAGTAGCAAGAGAATTATTCCAAAAGAGCCTTATATTACCCTTAGACTCTTCAGTAGAATTGTGATAACCATATACTTCATACCTGGTAAATTTAATTTATTACAAAAATTTGAGGAACACTTAACTTTTGGTTCAGAAATCCAAACCAAGGAAGGCCTAAATTGATGAATTAGAGACCTTAATTTGTCTCGAGCCCTAGGTCTTCTTAGGCCCTTGACATTCCAATAAAGAATCTTCATGCTTTGGAATGGAGGTTTTTAGTACCTCATTTTCCTTGGTTTCTCCTAAGATTGTGCTTACCAACAACAGGTGGAGTAGTTACCTTCACTTGATTTTCAGCTGAAGAACTACTTGCTGCATCTTTAGTTCCACCATCCTTAAAAGGAATAGCAAAATTATGAGAATTACCAGCAGGAACAGATGAACCTGAAGCATTAGCAGAGCCAATATTTCTTCTTTGAACAACTTTAGACCAAGAAGTAACTTGAACAAGTTCGGTAGTTACTTGTCCTGATCTACCATTAAGAAAACTAACTTCAGTATGTCCAATTGAATTTTCTTCAGCTATCTGCATAATTTGAGTAGCTGCTAATTCAATTTCAGCATTGCCATCTTCAGTAACTTCAATTTCTCATTCTTCAATAAATGGACTAAACTTGCCACCAATTTCATGCTCCACCTCCTCATTAGCTGTTATTTTCCATTCAAAAAAATCTCATCTTGTACTAAGCAACAACTCACAATTAACCTCATCAACATACACATCTAAATACTAACTCACAGATAATATCGAATAATGCTTGTAACAAATAGTTCAAACTAAAAAACATGAAAACAATTTATACCTGACCAAATCAAAGTTCCAGAAAAGCTTATAAATGGTACCTATCAAGAAACAAAACACAAACAATGATTAAAACCATAGAAAAAAACAGAATAAAAAAAACTTGAAACCCTAAGAAATCAAAATCAATTTTACCTGATGAAGATGTTCAACAAACCCAATTGCACCTGATGAACAAACAATTAAAATTGTTAAAACCCTAAGAACAAACAAATGGAACAAGGAAAAAAAAATCAAATCAATTTGTAAACCCTAAATGTCGTACCTGATGAAGATCTTCAATTACCTCAATCGCACCTGGTAACCACACAAATCAAAGAGTTAAAACCTGAAGAACAAACAATTGGAACCCAATTAAAAAAACAGAAAAATAAATAAATTTGTAAAACCCTAACCTAACGTAATTGTACCTGATGATGATGAAACCAAATCTAACCTAATACAACACCAGATCTAACCTAACGGGATATGCTTCATTCACTTTACATCGCCGCCTATGCTCCTAGCAGATTCTATACGTCTCAGTTGTCTCATATTTACACAACTTCATCACTAAGGCTAGTTTCGCTGGCGATGGTATTTTCTACGCTCACACACATCTTCTGAACTCTGAATGGAGCTCTTCTAGGTGTTTGAGTCATAAATGGATATCCAAAGAGAGGCGAGTGATTTCCAGCCATTCTGCATTGATAACTGCCCTATCAATGCGAGAAACAATACGTTTAGATGCAGTTTGATTATTACACCAAGTCATTTTAGGACCAGACGATTTAGCATCAAACAAGCCATTGTTCCCCATCCAATCATTAAGTTCCTTCATCGTACTAATAAGTGGCCTTTGACCTCCTTTCTTCTCATCAGCCTTCAAGTAACAATTAAGATTCCATATTACTAACCAAGTTTTGTCAGACATAACATGATTCAGCTGAGTCCATAAAGACCTTCTCAGAGCTGGTGTACATTTAGCATGCACAAAAGAAATATAAGCATCATAAACCTCAACAGTGATACCCTGATTCGACATATCCACAACTTGAGGTGTAGGTAGATTTTTGTTCCAAATTATCCACAAATCTCCATTGTTAGCCTCATTATGTATGGCGTCCCATCCATAATTTTCTAAACTAATATCCCTAACAAACTCTATAGTATAATCAATTTTTAGTTATGCAATACACAAAATATCTGGTTTGTTTTCCTAAACCAGTTGTTTCAGCTTAGACCTAGATTTTATTCTAGCTAGGCCAAGCAAATTCCAAAACAAAACCCGCATTAATTACCTTTTGTTAAGCCCTGCTTAGGAGGCTGATTACGTCTTCGATATGCGTGGATGAGTGGTTGCTCAAACTCATCGTCAGCATCAGATTTTGTCATACTCATAACTTACAAAAACATCTGCACTTAACCCTTGAATAGGACTCGGTAGGTTCTCCAACATCACCTGCAATTTGAGTCATTTTAACACCCTTTGTAAAATAACCCTCAGCATTTCTACCAGGAAGAGGGGGTTTCTTAGCTTCCTTATGCTTTATCTGTTGAAAAACCTCTTATTCACTGGTTAGAAACATCATCAAAGGATTGCAAGGTTTGTTCAGGTCCAGACTCATGTCTATGCTCTACGTCCACATTGTCTCTAGGTGGGCAACTACTACTTCTTTTTGTAGCTGATGCCCTAGCACGAGCAGATCTGATCTCCTTTAGTGCTTGTTTCTTAGCGACATGAACCACTTTCAAAGCTTCAAACTGCTCAAACTTCTCCAAGTTGTCTTCAAGAATGCCATCTTACCAATCGATTCAACTCTAGCATCAGTTGGAGCGTGTTGTAGAGTGACCGTTTCTTCAACATGTATTTCAATCTCATCAGAAATTTGGGCAGTAGTAGCTTCTAACGGCCTTGTTTCGATGAAATAAATTTAGGCCTTTATCTAACCCAACAGAAACCGAAGTAGTAGGATTCTGAACCATAACAGAAGTAGAACTAGGAACCAAGATAGCAGGGTTATTAACTAAACCCGTATCCACATTCGCAGCCGAACCCGATCCGACGTTGGCAATAACTACCGGATATTGTTCGGTACTTGTTTCAGGGAATTTCAGAAACCCAAATTCATCTAATTCTAGATTTGGGTTATTAGTAGATGGAGCTCAAGAACCGGACCCAGCTCCAGTACCCACTTTTTCAACACCAGCACTCTGATTTTCATCTTGATCAACATGGTTTTCTTGATTTATCATCTCCTTCAAAAGCATCAACAGTTGGTGAATTTGGTGGAGACTCAAACACTGTACGAATGGGCCTTCCAGCATCAGCAACAACTCCTTGTTTATCAATCAATTTCTCCCTAAGAGAAATGTTGATTGCTTTATCTAGATCATTTCTTTCTTGTTGAGATAATCCCGACAAATCAACCCCAGCTGGTTCAGTTGGTTTCTTTGTCCATAAATCCTCAAATCTTCTACCAGAATCTCTCCACATCTTCCCTTTAGGAGGAACTTTAGAACTAAGATTGCAATATAGCCCATCTTCATAGAGTTACCTGCCTTCATGCTCTGTTTTGTCCTCTGTTCTTTTAAGTTGAGGTTTAGGGTTTACTATATTCTCTACTCTGTTTTCTCGATTCGTAAAGATAACTTCAGCCTCACCTCCCTGATCCTGCAGCTTTCTCACCTCCATACACTTGTTTATTTGATGTCCCATAACCTTGCAATAATTGCAAAATATTGGTAGTCTAGGAATCGACACTCTCTGTGTGAATTCCGTGCCCTTTGCAAAAACATGAATTTCAGGTGGTGTAGGTTTCTCAGCATAATCAATATCAACAAACATTGATGCTGGGTATCGAAAATCAAACTCCAACGTTGGCTTTGCAACCACAACAGGGTTCCCAAAGCTTTTCCCATAGTTAATAAAAAAAATTCTGACCATTAATGGAATTTTAATCGTGGAAATTGGACCCAAACTGTAGCACGAGAAGTACATACTTGATTGGGGTTAAAATCCACACTCCAATCCTGAACCCATAAAAACTGTTTCTCTTGATCATGATGCTCAATTCTCCATGGTCCTCATATATGATCTTTCCCTTGTCTTCTTCACAAGTAAGCCGGATCAGAAAGAATCCCTTAGTCCAAGCGTAAAGCTGAACCTTTTCATCGTCCAGCTTCCATTGTTTTTCAAGAGATTTCTTAACATCCAAGAATCGTAATCCCTTGAAATCCAACCTCCCTACCAACATAAACTTCCATACGTCTAGAGCTTCATCAAATATCTCAGAAACATCCGTAACTGGTTTCCCTGTTACGTCAGATTTTGTTGCAGGAAGAAGGGCAACATTGATTCTAGTTGGAGAATAAATCTTCTTTTTCATAGCCACCTCCAACCATGTTTTCTTAAGACCACCACCCCCTGGATTAGGGTTTGTTGATGTAGATGGATTATTTCCAGCCATATTAGATCATCACAGTTGATCAGTAAGCAAGAAAAATCAAGTTTTCACGTGAGTTTTCGAAAACCTAAAAAAATCGCTAACCCTAATCAGAGCTCGAGAAAAATCGCTCCTGTCAAGGTTTGGTGGGCAAACTTTTAGTGGCAGAAATGCGAGTTAGTGGGGAACGTGGTTTCATTTTCAGCGAGTAGAAAAGTTTCATTCCCATCGACCTTCGCTCGTTAAGGAAAGAAAGAGGCAAAAGGTGAGGGCAGAAAATACTTTCGCCACGTGTTCGTGTTTCATAGGTGAAGCCAGATAAAAAGCATAAGATTGTTAAGTAACGAGCTAGGACTTAAGAATGGTTATGCCATGGCCGAGTAGTTGCTAGCGAAATGGAAAAGAATCAGCGTGCGAGTAATTCTTGGCGAAGCGAAGAAGGACAGATTGGTGAGCAGTAGTTATCGAGTAGGTGTGAAGTGGTTGGATAATAAATGAAGTATCAGAATGGCTAGAATAGCAAAGCTAAGTGTTGACTGAGTGGAATCACTGATAGCAATAGTTATCCAGTTGAGACCTCGCACGCTGAAGAGATTACATAGAATATCATACCTTGCTATCATACCTCGTCGATGGTAAAGACAACAACTGTTAGAGAAAGGTCATTGTCATGTCCGTACTCGGCCTGTGGTATTAACTGTAGTCCACTTTGTACTTCGCCTATAAAAGGCCAACTACCCCTTAGTAGAAGGGGTTGAGCGACTTGTATTCTGAGTCCAGAGAGAGAGAGAATTTGTGGTTATTCCCTAGCTCCTCCTGTACTTATAAGGTGAGATCGAGAGTATACCAAAAAGAAACAATTTGTAACCCTAATAATTCATAGTGATAATCCTTAGATGTAAGCCTCAACCCTTGAGTAAGAACCAAGTAAAACCCTTTGTGTATTTATTTACTTTACTCGTCTGATCTTAACATAACATCTTCAACATGTTTTAGTATACACCACATCTATATTGTTTAGCGTAGATCATCTTGGGTGTGTTGCAAAATATCTATTATGGATTTTATGCAACTACAACGCTAAAGAAGACTTCATCCACTAATAGGTTTCTTCAAGGAAGCAACACAACCGTCAACATTCAAGAAATCAGTTCATCAAAACTAGAAAGTCTATTCAGGGGGGAGCGCTATCATCAAAGGCGCATTTACAGGTCTTTACGCGTTGTACTCTTTTATCTTCGCCAAAGTTTTGTCCCACTGAGTTTTCCTTGTCAAGGTTTTATCGAGACAACATATGCTTGTCCAACACTATTTTAAGTCGTGCATTTTCAGATTTTTCTCTTTCGAGTTTCCATGGCAAGTCCGTAATGATTTAGACACAATAGTCATCAGAGGGAGTGTTATAAACCATGTTTATTAACTGCGTTGCCCTTAGTGTCTAACATTGGGGTTTGCATAAACTTGGGTACTCAGTCTGCCATACATATAAATAGAGGCCAATATTTGCATCTCTACACACATACTAATGAGAACCTCTCCTACTTTCTCCTCTCTATTTTCCGTCTCTCTTGTTTATACTTTATTAGACCCGACAAATAGTTAGGACTAAGCAGTAAAAGTCTGGACCAAACCGTTTTCCTCCAGTCATAGCTTCTAGGCTTAAACCCCCTTTAAACAAGATCACTAATCCTTACTCGAGCGGCCTTTCTCCACAACAAGCATATGGGTGATAACAATAATTTAACGCAAATTTCATCTACTGCAACTATTAAACCTCCTCCTCATCCATGGGGGAGTGGTGACAAGAGGACCTGATCCTCTGACCTCACAGTTAAAGCTCATTTGGATTCAGTTGTTATGCAGAAAGAAGTATGGAACAAATCTATTTGAAAATTAGGAGAAGAAATGCAAATACACTCACTGGGAAATTACTCAAAGTTTCTTCTCAGAAAACAACAAAATGAAGAAGAAAACATAAATCTACTTATAATGCACAAACATATACTCATTATCTCCGATCTCAGGCTTTGTTTACGCGAATTTTTTGTCCTTCTAGCGACTGCAAGAAATATACATAAGCGCATTGGTAAACGTGAACTGAATAATATGCTGAAGTTAAATTTCATTTAACGATCCAAAAGGAAAAAGTTAAGACCCAAACTGAAACTTCTTAGATTCTAGGATGTTTACTCAAACTTCTTTTATTATCTATACGTAGAGTTGCAGACAAAGCCAGGCAATGAAATCTTCATTGAAATGGCAAAGGAGTAGTAAATTTCTATCCATTATTTTTACTTGTTTCATTCACAGCTTCTATTGTAAGAATTAATCTGAACAAATATATGTATAAGTATTTCAAGCATCCTAACAACTGAATTGAGAGTTAAATGTTTACCGCATTATTAAATGATGAAATGGCAGTCTCAACATCCTCCTCCGATGAGAAAGAAACAAAGCCAAAACCAGTGGACTTTGACGTTCCCGGCACCGTGGACACTTTAGCACTTAGGACTTGACCCTTCTCGGAGAAAAAATTGCTAAGAATATCAGATGTCACTGTCTTGGCAAGATTACCCACATAGACCTTGTATGGACTGTCAACAAATTTGGATTCTGTAGCTTGAAGGGGTAAATCCTTAGTATCCAAAGGTTTCTCAGTTACATTTACTTTGATTTTCCGCCCTCCAATTTCCTATTATTCATCACATACATTTAGACAAACAAAACCATATCGTAAGATAAGATAACTCGAACCAATATTTCAATCTCCGATAATAATAACAAATTTGTTTTACTTACTGATTCATTCATCTTTTCAATAGCTGCAGCTACATCCTCTGATGTCTTCATAGTAACAAATGCAAACCGACGGCTCCGCTTAGAATACTTATCATACATGACCTATTAAAGAAAAGATGGAGTATGGTTGGATATTGGCCATTCAAAAAATTCAGCAACAAGTTAAGATAAACACACCTAATTTCCTATTATTCAAATTGTTCAGGTGCTATACATAAATCAAATCATATATACATGAAATTCACTACAGCTTAATTCAATTGCTTTTACAAGAATTGTCACAACATCCATTAGAATAAACCTAATTAGTAATGTTATAACTTCCCCTTCCCCCAGGGACAAATTAGATGAAATTGAACAATAGCAGAATCCTAAGGTAAAACACTCGTAATGTAGCAAGAATGTAGAAATTAATACCTCAGCTTTCTCGACAGCTCCATGTTCAGCAAATAACTTTTCAAGTTCCTCGTTGTTGACAGTTCTAGGAATGTTCCCAACATACAATCTTCTTGCAGAAGGGGACGAATTATCTTGAGTCGATACATCTGTTTCTTCAGCAACAGCAGAAACCCTCAATAGAGATTCTTTAGCATTTAAGGAAAATGGTTTACAAGAAAATCCATGAGAAATTGGAAAAGAAACTACTTTAGGTTGATAAAATGAAGATTTTGACTGGATTTTGAGTGATTTTGTTGGCTGTTGAAGTAAATTTGAAGCTAGTAAAGATGAAATTGACGCCATTTTTGCAGAATTTATGGTTCAGAATGAAGAAATTCTAGGGTTTTGCATACTTTGAAGAAGTGGATGAGGAAGAAGGTTGGGTTTTATCCAGTTAGGTCATTTTTATATCACTCTTACTGTAGAGATTTCACTTCTTTGCGCCCTATGCGCACTATACCGCCTGCGCTTAGCGGGAAAAATCACATGCTATTGGTTTGGCTATTGACACTATACAGCATAACTTAAGAAACTACCGCTAATAAAAGAACACGTGTCTGTGGCTTACTTTGTAGGTGGGCCATTTTGTTTGCTGATTTTGTATTGGGTGAAGAGTCTACACATACAGAAACTGAATACAGCAAACACAAAACAGCTGCACCCATCTGCAACTTTTCTGAGATAGGACAGAGATGTATTTAAATTATTGTTTATTTAATTAGGCGTTCTAGAGAAACTATCTCCAAATTCTTAAACCCTAAGAAAATCCCGCCATAAAGTTTAGGGTTCATCGATCCGCCATCATCAGCTTCGTTGTGAATCTTCATCTGTTTACTCCAATTCTTTTAACATTTTTCTCATTTATTTTTGTACTTTTTTAATTAGAGATCCTGGTAATGGATTCTGGTAGTGAAGAAAGTCCAATTGAGGCGAAGAAAGGAAGCAAATCAAAAGCTCCAAAAAAAGCGAAAGAAAGTATTTTAAAGCAGAGTAAGTTTTTCTTGTTCTACTGAATTAACATCCTCTTCGTTTGATTTGTTTAGTTTTTAATTCTATTTTTAATTTGGGGTTTGATAGGGTTGTGCATTTCATTTCTGCAGAATCTCCTGCGGAGTTTTTTGCTGAGAATAAGAACATTGCAGGGTTTGATAATGTATGTGAATAAACGAATTTGTTGAATCTTTATGTGAAAATTTTTAAATGATAAAAATGTGAGTTTTATTTGTTGATGCTGGAATTGTTTGGTGTTTAATTTGAATATATCAATCAGCCTGGGAAAAGTCTTTACACAACTGTGAGAGAACTTGTTGAAAACTCACTTGATTCAGCGGAAGCCATCTCCGAGCTTCCTGTCATAGAAGTAACCATGTAAGTAAGCACAACTTAATAGATTTCTATATTACTTTTCAATTCCACGCTTTTTTACACTCATGAATTTGTGGTGACAGTGAGGAGATTGGGAAGAGCAAGTTTAACTCTATGATTGGACTTGTTGATCGAGAGCGTGTGGATGAAGCTTTATATGATGATTTCGAGAATGCTAAAGCGCGTGAGGTGTGTCTTAAATGTGATCCTAGTGGATCCTCCTTTATTTACATACCTTATTATGAAACTAGCAATAAGAGTGAATTGTTTGGATATGGAAGGTTGTTTCTTATGAGAGTCTACTTATGTTTGGTTCTTTTGTTTTATCAACTCTATTCCACTTGTTCAAGATTCTGTTAGCGGTGCATGTTAACTTCATCTATTAATAACTATGATATTATTTGTATTAGAACTTTGTGATTAATTCATAATGGTTTACCTGGAACAAATGAAATCTCCAAGGTTGTTATGTCAAGTATCATTTCTTATTATCTCACTTTTATTGTAGAAACGTCTTGCCAAGGAAGCTCGAGATCAGGAAACCCAGGCAAAAAATGTTGCAGCTGGGAAGAAGGTCAAAGAGCCTGCTCAAAAGGCCATGAAGGGACGGGGTGAGGCCTCATTTTTCAGGGTGACTTGTAAGGTGTGACTCGATATCCCTCTCTAGTAATGGATCATTGCGCACTTTTGATTCTGATTACATTCATTATTTGCATTGTTAAAGGTTATTCATTAGTCTGTAAATCCAAATTTGGATGATAAAATATAGCTTAACTTTTTTAATGGTGATAAGCTCTTTTAATGCAGGACAATGGAAAAGGAATGCCTCATGATGACATCCCCAATATGTTTGGAAGAGGTTTCTGATCGACTCACTATGTCAATTTCCTTTTGCCTATATCTGTATGAAGTTGCACTCCATTTCCGTTAATCTGAAATATGGTAATGTAGTTTTAATACTCTGAGTATTGATACAGTTCTGTCGGGGACAAAATATGGCTTGAAACAGACCCGTGGAAAATTTGGACTTGGTGCGAAGATGGTATGTCTTGTTTCCGTTCTGTAGTATTTTGACATATTCCTGCCGACGCTTTTAGCTTGAAGTCTGTTCTCACCTTTAATGCATGATATGTTTGATGTTTCCAAAGCATAAATAATGAATCACAAGAGTATTATTTAATTTCCGGTAGTCCTCTTCTGATTTTTTTCTAGAAGAGGACATTTTGGTTTCCTCTTAGAGAATCAATTTTCAACAGTACATCCTTGATCCTTCTTGGTAACAAACTTGCAATTTCTTGAGCTACTTCAGACATTCCCAACAATGTCCATGAAAGAGGGTAGCATTTGGACAACCTGTTTAGTTATACAGAATACTCAGGAGTTTGATAGATGTATACTTGATGCAGGCTTTGATTTGGTCCAAAATGAGTACCGGACTTCCTATAGAGATCTCATCATCAATGAAAGGTCAAAGTTATACTACATTCTGTAGGCTGGATATTGACATTCATCGGTATGTATGAAGACTGTGTAGGATAATGAATACTCCTACACAGCACTGGATGTAGTACATGATCCAGTGCTGATAGTACATGTGGTATCTTTCTTTTTCAACATGAACTATCAGCACTGGATCATGTGCATTTGGTTTTAATTATTTGATATTTTTTTTTAACCATACAGAAACATCCCACATGTACATTTACATGAGAAACGGGATGAAGAGCGGTGGCATGGAGCTAAAATTCAAGTTGTCATTGAGGGAAACTGGACGACATATCGTGTGAGTTTTTGTTGCATGGACATTATCTATGTACCTGTAGGACCTTCAAGTTTAGTCTCTATATTGAATTCAGATACTCCTAATTTCCCCCCTAATGGTAAGATATGTTTTTATTACATTTGACTTGGATCTAAAACATTATGTGTTATCATGTGCAGTCAAAAATCCTACATTATATGCGTCAGATGGCTGTGATTACCCCATATGCCCAATTTCTCTTTAAGTTCGTCTCGGACGTAGCAGAGTAAGTCCTGTCTTATTATAAGGGACACTATTATTATACTCAAATATGATTTTGTTTTCTTTCTTTTTCCTTTCTAAGAAAAGATTGTAGAATAATTGGCAGACCGATTCTGCTTTGCTGTATCTTATTATTACAGAAAGATTAATTGTTAAAAGTAAAAGAGATAGTTCCTTTGGTTATTCAGTGCTCTAATATGAATCTTTTATTTGGTGCAGTAAAAATGTCACTATTAGATTTGCACGAAGAACAGATGTAATGCCTCCAGTTCCTGTTGAGACAAAGCATCATCCATCTGCGGTTGATTTACTACTCATCAAGCGACTTATTGCAGAAACTTCAAAGCCGAACCTTTTGCAGTTTCTCCAGAATGAGTTTGTGAATATAGGCAAACCCTTTGCTGAGCGTTTAATTGGTAATTTTTATTCAGAATTTATTCATTGCTCAATGCTGCTTGTCATGAAAAGCTTATAACCTGTTTCATATGGTACCCTAAATTAGATAACTTAGATTTTGGGAGAAACTGCAAGTAGGTGCTGCTAGCTTTTATTTCTATAAAATGGGTGGTTTTCAGCATCTATAAGGAGTTTTCATTCCTAGAGAGACAAGCTTAGGCGTGTTATAACACTAAACGCAGTCCGTTCTGTTATGCAGGAGAAATGGGACCAGATTTTAGTCCTAAGACAGCAGTTAAATCTCTCACTTCGCAACAAATTGTTCGGATTCATCAGTTGTTTCGTCAGGCAAAATTTGATGATCCCAGTGGAAACGTAAGGCATACACTCAGTTCTTCGTTTATGTATTGAATTTATTCAATATCATTGATCAGCTACTACACAATTATTTTCCAGTCACATTTTTCTCTTCATTTGTTTTCCATTTGGTCCTTCATATATTTTACATGCTTTTATTCGTTCTATTTCTGATTTCCCCACTTTTCCTGTTCCACTTTTGTTTATTTCAGTGTCTCAGTCCTGCTGGAGAGTACAATCTTCGCCTTGGTATCATTAAGGAGCTGCATCCCGATTTGGTTGCCACTTATTCAGGCAGGTAGTCTTTTATCTTTGTTTCTGCAAGTCTGTTTGTATCTTGATTGGTTTTTTAGATATAACAAGACGTTATTATTCAAACCATTGATGCTATATTAATTGGTGAGCATAATGATGTCATGATTCCCAAGTGTGATTGTTGTTTGGCTACTCCCTGGATGCAGTCCTCAAGTTTTTGAAGGTCATCCATTCATTGTCGAAGCTGGTGTTAGCTTGGGTGGAAAAGATGTTAAGCAAGTAAGAAGTATAAGTTTTTTACTTTGCACGATAATGGATGCGGACATAACTATGATTTTCGCATACTTTTTTTGATGGATGTTTTAGTGTTTCTATCAAGAATAACATGTATAGAATATTTTTCTTGCTGCTGGATTAATTGTAGGGTCTGAATATTTTTCGGTTTGCAAACCGTATCCCTCTTCTCTTTGAGCAAGGTGCTGATGTTGTCACAAGAACTGCCCAGAAGAGAATCAAGTGAGATTAATTTTTTTTAACTCTTTTCGTTGGCCCATTATTCTTTCTTACGTAATAGTAGTTACTTTGTGAGGGAAACAAAGAATTGAAGAGACCTCATTGTGCGTTGTTGACCAGTTGGAACAGCTACAAGATCAACCAGACACAAGATAAGATTGGGGTTTTTGTGAGCATTGTAAGCACTAAAATACCCTTCAAAGGCACTGGAAAGGAATATATTGGGGATGATATTAGTGAGATAGCATCAGCTGTCAAGGTGAGTGTTCTTATCTCATTTCCTTTTCTTCTTTTTTCCTTTCTTCATTGCACTGTCATGAATGATATTAGTCAATTGTATTGATAAGCTGACAACAAAGTTCCTTTTCAGGCTGCCATTCAGCAGTGCTGTATTCAACTGAAATCTAAAATAGTCAAAAAGATTCAGGCTCGCGAGCAACAAGAGAGAAAACGGAACTTAATAAGGTAAATCAGACTGCTGTTTGAAGTAGTAACCTGATGAGGAACAATTGCCGCAGAGTATACAAATACTCTTCAGACATCATATCTAATAAATAACAAATGTTGGGAACCGTGTGACCAGATATCAACCTACACAGCGTTGGTAGTTTTGTTTTCTCTAAGAAGCTTGTTGCTCTCTATCCTGAAAATATAATATTCGATCTGGTTAAACTTGCAATTACCCATTTCAGACATCCTTTAAAGTATAAACTGTTCTATAATATTTCCTAGAGGTGTTATGAATCAATTGATTGATTTTATTTGCTGAATCATACCATGGTTTATTTGCTGGGTCATACCATGGCGAACTGACCATGCCCAGTTTGTGAAATTCTTTTCTGAGTCAATTCTTTTGCATCTTTGTTCTGGGTCTATTTTCGCTGATGATCTGTCTTACTCATTGGAAATGCTACAATATTATTTTATCCATCTTAAGGTACATTCCTGATGTTACGGGTGCTATTTACGACGTGTTGAGACAAACGGCTCAAGCGCATATATCAAAGAAGAAGCGCTATGACGAAGAGGAAGCTGAAATCCTAAAGCAAGTGTCAGCTCGTTTGATTACAAAACAGACGTTACACGATAAACTAGCCAAGCACGTTGAACAGGTCCCCAATCTCTTCATGTTTGTCTCTTTATTTCTGATGTTCCATTAACTTCACAGAAACTGAAAGGCCTAGCTAATAAGATTAAATGTTTTCATAAATCTCTCAAATTAGAACTATTTAACTTCCTTTCAAGTTCTAATACACATTTGTATAATTTTTAATGGATAATATGCAGGTGGATTACGAGATGGCAATGGACTATGCCACACAGAGTGGAGTAAGTGAAGAGCCCAGAGAAGCCATTTATATTCAGGCAGTGGACAATACACAGAACTTTGTCGACCTATGTAACCCTGTTTATAACTGTGATTGCGTGCTTAACTTGGATTTGGGTAGTTTGGTGAAGAAAACAGCTTATGGATCAATGGCTCTTTACTGGAATAGCCTGAGGACACAAACAGGGTTAAAATAGAAGCTGCATTTCTTGCTTTAAATTTTATATAAAGGATGTCATGTGAGTTTTCAGAGGTGCTCGTTTAGTGACGATAATTTTATTAGCTCAAAATTGTGTAAAACAAGAAGAATCGATTTTCGATATAGTGATATTATAGGACCCTAATTGGAAGCAAAATTCACACAGATAATCATTCAAGTACAATTACTTTTTAAATTTTGTGCTATGATGCCATAGAAGGGCCGAGCTTATTATCTAGTGTTCTCTGCTGTGGTTAAAGTTGAAATATTTAACCACACTAATCGGTATGCATGTAGATTTTGTAGTCAGTTTTCTGGCTCTATTGAAAGGAAGGTTTGGCATGTTGAAATGTACGCGCATCTGATCCATGGGGCATACACTGGCTCGAGCAATCAACTTAAGAAATGATGCTCTTGTGACTGGTTATTGATTTGAGCCTCGTTTAACCTTCAAAATAATAAAAAAAATTGAGCCTCGTTTAAAACCCATATATAAATGTAAACTTTGTACTCCCAAAATAAAGATTATTCCACTCCTCAAACCACCAGAATGTGTTTAAAACGACTTTTGACACTGAATCCTTAGTTGCATAAATCAGATCTCAACGACTCTCTCTCTCTCTCTCTCTGTATCTCTAGTACACAGGTAGAATTCTTCGACTAACGCATCTGTGATTGCTGTAGTAATTACATTTTCGAATAGTATCCATTTAGTTTTTTTTAATAAACTCTATGAACCACTTACTACTTAGCCTCCATTAATTATGATCTCTTCCTGTATTTCTAACACTTTCAATTAGATTTTCATTCTTCATTCCAAGTAATATCTCGAATGAATTTACTTTTCTGTGTCTGCATTTCCTGATTTTGATTTCATTTTGTTTCAATTTCTCTACCTTATCCTTTTTAGTTTTATTTAATTTGCTGATTTTTTTTTTTTTTTTTTTTTTTTTTTGTTGCAGATATCAAAGATGGCACAGCGTCCCCAAATTGCAGTTTTAGGTGCGGGGATATTTGTTCGAACTCAATACCTTCCTAGACTTTATGAGATCTCTGATATTATGATTCTCAAGACAATTTGGAGTCGAACTGAGGTAACTGTCTTTCAGTTACCGGCCACAATAATATAGGAGTATGAATTAAATTATTAATAAAGATGTATAATTTCCTGATTTATACCAATGTAGGAGTCTGCCAAAGTTGCTGCTGACCTTGCTCGCGAGAAATTCCCAGAAATAGAATGTAAATGGGGTGATGCTGGTCTTGATGACATTAGTAAAGATACTTCAATTCAGGGTGTTGCAGTTGTTCTTGCTGGGCAAATTCAAGTACGCCTATCAATCCACATTTTCAGATTAATTTACTCTTTTCTCTTTTCATCTTTTTGTCTGTCGTGCAAAAATTAGTCTTTTTCTGAGGACAATGTTTAGTTATATAGTACTTAAAATACACGGCATATTCTGCACTTCAGTCTCTCAATAGCAAAGTTGTTTTCTAGTGAACTTCGTAATAGTGAAGATTTAAAACAATTTATTTGTGAAGGTAACAGTGAATTCGGTGATGCTGTAGACATGTATAGATTTGCCTAAAAATTACAGGTTACTACATTATATCTTGGCATCCAATGTAGAACCTGAAATTTTAGCTCCTGGTTTTTACTGAATTATAAAGTATACAAAAAATAAAATAAGACATAAGCTACCATAGGTTTACGACAAGCCAATATTTGTGCTTTCAAGAAAGCTTCCATAAGCTTCTTGATGACAATGCACATTCCCCATTGTTTACCCAACTGATGATTCACAGTTAACGAAAGGATCTATTGTGTGCAGGTTGATATCTCATTGAGGATGCTAAGGGCAGGGAAGCATGTTTTCCAAGGTGAATACTATGTTATGGATGTTTTATCTTGTTTCATTCCGGTAGGTCATTGGTGGTGAGGGTTATCTGTTAAGTAGAAGATATAGTAGAAATACATCAGTACCTGTGAAGTTAAAATCAAATTTCTCATATACACACACCATTCTCGGGTTTGCATGAATGTGTTGTATGAGTAATGCAAGTACTAAATTTCTCTCTTTGTTTTTACCTCCTTGCGCCTGCATTTCCTGATTGATGTTGTGGATCTGAAGAGAAACCAGCTGCATCCTGTAAGTCGGATCAGATTTTATCATCAAAATAGTTCAATTCTTAATGATAATCCATTTTCGTTCTAAAATAATAATACTCAAATTCATGTTAAGTTATACGCCCTTTTGAGTCATACAGCTATCAGTGAGGCTGAGACCGCAATCGCACACTACAGATCTTTGTGTGCCAATTCTCTTCCTCATCGACCCATATGGGCTGTTGGAGAAAATTATCGGTTTGAGCCTGCTTTTGTGGAGGTATATCCGTGCATCATGTTTCAGCTGTTGTCATTGCTGTTTGTTATGTATTTACGACTATTTTCAGCCTTGCCTGTCAAGATAATAAACACCGATATTTTCAGTGCAAGAACCTTCTGAAAGAAATTGGTGACATGATGAGCGTTCAAATAATGGTTGAAGGATCAATGAACAGTTCAAATCCTTACTTCTCAAGTTCTTGGAGGCGCAATTTTACGGTATGTGAGCTCACTCTTTGTAAACTTTGTTACGGTAAATCTCTTAACCTTAAAAAAACTTAGCTTACAAACTAGATAATAGAACAGTGAAAAACACGACTTATGCAAGTAATGATGAAATGAATCTTTGCATTCATTAAATCATAGCTATATGCTTAAAAGTGTCTATGTTAGAACACCAGAACAGAATTAGAGATTTGATATCCACTATCCTCGTATAACCAGGAAAGACTTAATAAATAAACACTAAGTATACTTGGGGTCATGACGCTTTTGCTTACAAATGAAATTCTCATCAAGCAAGTGATAGAGACATTTAAGATCAATTATGTTAGTAAGTGATGCAAGTAAGTTCTTTCTCTCTTCCCTTACTGAACCAGTTTAGGTCCTTCCATGAGTTTACTAGCACCAAAAATAAAATATCAGGATCAAAGGATCAAATACGAGGCCATCTAAAAATACACCAATACTAACCGCAAATGTTGCATTTACCAAAATAATCAAAAATCTATAACAAAAAAAATATTAAGCAAATGAATGAACCACTAACATTGAAAATTCAGATACAGAACCTAGGGTTAACATGGGTGATATCACGGTGTATCCTATTGTATTGCTTACAAAAGTTTCTTCATATTATTATTATTATTATGTTTATACCCCTTAATTTGGGGATGTTTAATCTTAAACCCAAGTTTAATGCTTGACTTTCTAGGATTTGACAATCCTTGTCAATGAATATTCTTACACCATTGCCATTTCTTGACAAGAACTCTCTTGTTACCGGTTACTGTTCTTTCTAACCGTCTTTCTCCAGCCGTCGGCGGCTTTGATTTTTTCGAGTACGAAAGGTGATTTAATAACCCTCCGAAGAGTTTCTTGATATGTCTTTGTTGTTTGTAATTGGGCTTGTTCTTACCGATGTTCTTCTCTTGTTTTTTGTCACCTTTTGGTCTTTGCCTATGCGTGGAGTATACGATTACTTACAGGATTCGCAATGGAGCGATGATAATTTTGTGAAGTTCCATCCTCCTCGGATGATGAAGCATTAGTATCATAACGGGGATGATGTTGGTGGTCGTCGTGAAGGTGGAACATGTCTCCAAGTTTGTTCCTGAATTTTCGAAACGGTCCCATGTTGTCACTTGAATCTGTCAAATTGTTCAAGTGACAAGATGGGACGGTTTAGAAGATTCGAGAACAAGCTTGGAGGCATGTTACACCATCACGACGACCACCTCCATAATCCCTGTTATGATTCTAATGTTTCAGCATCAAAAAATTATGAAACTTCACATAATTATTGTCGCTCAATTGCAAATTCTATAAGTAATGGTATATGCCACCGCGTAGGTAAAGACCAAAAAGTGATAAAGAATAAGAGAATAATACTGGTAAAAAATAAGCCCAAATTACAAACAACAAGGACATCTCATAAAGCTCTTCATAGGGTTATTAAGCCACCTTTTTGGGGCTCAGAAAAATTTAAGCCATCAACAACTGGCAAAAGACGGTTAGAAAGAATTGTAACAGGTAATAAGAGGAAAGTTCTTGTCGGGATATGGCATTAGTTGAAGAATATTCGTAAACGAGGATTGCCAAATCCTAGAAAGTCACGCGCTGAACTTGGGTTGGAGACTAAGCATCTGCAAATTAAGGGTATCAATATAGTAGTAAGAGGTAAAAACTTTTGCATGTAATACAGTAGGCAATAACGTGACAGTATGATGCAGGGGCACCTATCTTAAACCTAGGTTTTGAATTTTAATGGTTGCAGTAATACAGTTGGACACAGCGACACATCTGAATTTTCGTGGTTGCATTCATTTGCTTAATTTTTTGTTCTAGAGAATTTTGGTAAAAACTTCATTTGTGGTTGGTAACTGGTACATTTTGAGATGAAATATAGTAGGAAATAACGTGACATCAGCACCTGGGTTATGTGTCCGAATTTAATGGTTGCAGTAATATAGTTGGAAACATCATGACAACGCCTGGGTTATGCGTCTGAATTTTCAATGATTGCATTCATTTGCTTATTATTTTGTGTTAGGGAATTTTGGTAAACACACCATTTGTGGTTAGTATCTGGTACATTTTGAGATGAATGACTTTGTATCTGCTCCTCTAATCCTTAGATATTTTATTTTTGGTACTAGTAAACTCATAGAAGAACCATGTAGACTGGTTCAGTAAGGGAAGAGAGAATGAACTTGATGAGAACTTACCTGCATTACTTACTAACGTCATTCGTTTTAAATGTCTCTATCAATTGCTTGATGAGAATTGCATGTTTATCCAAAAGCGTTGAGACCCCTGAGTATATCTAGTGTGCCTATTTGTTATGTCTTCATGTGTTACCAACAGCGACACTTTAAGCATATAGCCATGATGCAAACATTTATTTCACCATTACAAGGAAAGCTTCAGCGTAATATTAGTATTATAAGCATCTTAGACACCGTTTGCATCGACGAACAAAAAATTTCTGTTGCACATTCATTAGCATGGTGCCATGGTCTTTGATGCCATCTATGAGCAATTATTGCCGTCTCTTATATAGTATACCATGTGCAAGTGTACAAATGACATATTTCAAGGGCAGGGTAGAAGTCTCATCCCTTGGATGATTGGATGTAAGACAAGTAGACTTAACCTTCAATTGGGAACACAACAAAAATTGTCCTATTGTATATATAATGAGGTCAATAATTTGAATGTATTTAACCTCCGCTTTAGAATATAACTTTGCATGCTTTGTTTTCAGGGTGGTTTCATTTTGGATATGGGAGTACATTATATTGCAGGATTGAGAATGGTAGGCTCCTGAATTTCGTGCATCTTGATTATCACCTTTTCTGAAAAACAGTGTCTGTTTCTTTTGTGCGGTAAGTTCATCTGTACCTTCTTCAATGGGGCGTCAGATAAACTGCCATTTTTTACATTAGAGGATGATATACACTTCCACGGGATATATGTATGCATTGAATTGTTGTCTGCTCATTAGAGGATGATATTTTATTATTTAGATCAAGCGAAGCCCTTCACTCATTACCGTGTAGCGCTATATGCATCATATTCTACGCGGGTCACTTGTTGGTGCTAATAATTGCTTGAATAATGATTGTGAGACTTTTTTCCTGTTCTCTCTGAACAGGTTGTTGGGTGTGAGGTTACCTCCGTGTCTGCTATAACCTCTCATGTAGATACAACATTGCCTCCACCGGACAATATATCCTCTATTTTGTAAGTTTTTTAACCCAAAAGAAGAAAATATCCTTGTAACATGCTTGTAACACTAGCCATGAAAGTTAAAATTTAATATGTCTTTGGTGCCCAGTGAATTGGAAAACGGTTGCGCTGGAGTGTTTGTAATGGTCGTATCATCAAGATCTCCCAAGGTATTCCCTTAATGGTCAAATTACCTCCATAATTATGCATCACTCTTATACGTGCAGTGTTTCTCGTAGATATTCTGGAAAGTTGTCGGCACAAAAGGATCGCTGCAGGTTGAGCGAGGCAATGAAGGTGGCAGACACGGTTACACGGTAAAAGAGATAGCAAAAAACAATTGTCTTCTGTTTATACCTTTTCCTTGTGTGGAGGTGGACGGCAAATTCACACAATAACATACTCTGCAAATTATATTGATAGTGTACGAGTTACAAAAACTCAGCTCCTTAAAACCAACTTTTAGACCAATCACGTATCTTTAATATATAGCAAAAAAAAAAAACGTATCTTTAATATATTTCATTGCTTTCACAGGTCTTGCATTACTCGGTTGATGGACAATGCAGAAGCTCCTTTCACCCATTTAGCGGAGTTAATGAAGAATTAAAAGCTTTTGTGTATGATATTTCTCAGTCTACCCTCAAGGTACATAAATCTTAAAACTCAATATGTATTCCTGCAAAATGTGATGATCTATTGCGGAAAAATAATTTGGCTCGTAAGTTTCCTGTATGGGAGATAGACATCATCCTTTGTTAACAGACCAAGCTTCCTTCCACTCTCTCAAAACAAAACAAAAAAAAAAAAAGAAAAAAAAGAGAGAGAGAGAATCATGCGCCTGAATGAAATTAAATTTTCTCGGTAAAATCTAGAAAATACATTTATTCCTTCTCTTCCAAAATGTTCATTGGTTTCTCATTTATTTAGTTATTATGTATAGGTAGCAGATATATAAAAGGATATATTAAAATTAGGTTATTTCTCCTCCATAACGTTCAGTAATAGGTAACACTAACCTTTATGTATGTCACATACAACCCCTTGATTACAGGACGGGGGTAGCCATGAAGTTGAACCTCGCAGTTCTTTTGTTGAAGGTGCAAGAGATATTGCGGTTCTTGAAGCAATGCTTGAATCCGGTACGAAGAAGGGAGCGAAAGTTAATGTGAAAAAGTTTTGAGTTAAATAAGATGGGACAAATCGCTCTATTGAGCTAAGGCCTTTTTGTTGCCCATAAAGCTGAAAAATCAGTCAGGAATTTGTAGGTAATATTTAGAACCAATAGTTGCAATGGAGCTGCTGAAAACGGTTTACAGTAATTGTTTAGGTGATGTATGTTAACATTTATTTCTATCAACCAAGAGTTGTTACATGAATAATCAAGTGATTGGAAGTAACATATGGTTGCAAGTGCATCCACTTGTATTTCCATCCACCAAGAGTGGCCGTGTGTAATTAAGGAATGATTGTTTTCAGGTAAATCATTATCAGCAAACAAAATATGAACAGAAAGCAACACATTGTTTAACGAAGCATTTCAGCCTACTTAACTGTAATTTAAGACGGAGACTAAGGTGTAAATTTTAGGCCATATAAGTTCAAACTTCAACTTACGCACCACAGCATGCGCATACAAGGGCAACTGATGCTAACAACATTTTAAAACTAGATGAGACTAACTGACCGACCTAACCTAAGATTCTGTCCGCATAAAAAACCCCAGATTTGCTTTTAAGTAGGTTGTTTATCGTCCGTCCCAACAAAAATATACTCCCTCCGTCCCACGTAAATCGAGCTAGTTGGTTTTTCATTTTAGCCTATGGGACGGAGGTAGTAAAAGCTTGGCAAGCAAGGGAATTTACTCTGGGACATACATTTTATTCAATGTAGGACATTTATTTTGATTGTCATTAATAAAAATCCTGAACACAGACTTATGTACAGTAACTGCGCGTAACACAAGATTGGTACAGTTTTCCTCAACTCCAGAGGAAAAAGAAATAACAAAAGATCAATACAGTTTTCTTCAACATTAGAGAGGATAAAGAAATCGGGGTTCACAACAGATAATTGAGATCAAGAACAACAAAACAATTATACAACCTCTCCGAAGAGCCTCTTCAACTTCAGGAACCCTAGCAAAAGTTAGTCACCTTGTAGGCAGTAAAGCTGACGGATATTTCCGGATGCTGCGATATTGAAAATAAATATATTGTTAGATAGTTATTGAGGTGAGACCTGCCAATACACCCTTATTAGCATTTGTATTCAGAGTAAACAAGAAGGAGATATATTTAACAGCAACATAAATGGCTCAGCCTCGGCTATTCTTCTAACGTAGATCATCTATAATTTTCCAACAATTGATATGATCAATCATGGACGTGAACTTCATCACCCGCATTATAAGTGGGGTAACGAATGCTCACTCTTCTGAACGACGAGGATGGATCCCAAAAAGCATCTAAGTAACTATATGGCTCATACAGTTTCCAAACTATTAACGGAAATAAATAGAAATGAAAAAATACATTACCATACAACCAATCTTTGAAGTATAAATGCAAAGCATTTGATAATTCCCGTTTCTTATTATCCTCGAGTCGTAAATCCCTTAAAGCTTGCTTAATCTCTTCAGCGCTTTGATACTAAATGCAAATTCAAAATGTGAAACATGTCAGTAAAGTACACAAGTGCAGTTATCACCTAAAGGTCGCAATACAAAGTGCTCCATTAGGACATACATTCTTCTGCTGAGACTTCATGTAAACCTCGGGCAGGGAAAATGGGTTATGTTTTGTAGCCTCGGGCGGATCGTCTCCAAACCAGTTAGGAATCTGTGCATTAACATAAAAAATGAAGATCACACCGTGATTAGATACAACCCGATCTATTTAGGAAAATAACACTTCCAACTAAACAAGAGTGACATCATGACTTCCATTAGTACTCTGATTCTGATACAATTTAGGAGCATACCAAAAAGTTTGTGTAATGATCAGGGTCAAGGCACGCAGCAGAATCAGCTTGGACATCAGAAACACCTGCAGGATGAGACAGTGAATCATGCGGATCCACCATTCCCAGCACCAGATGTTCATCCCATTTGTTTATATTTGCATCAATACCAACTTGAGTCATGTGCATCCCCAACTGTGAATAAAATGTATTGAATGGTGCCACCTGAAATTATCAGGATAAACCAACATTTTGTTAAGTTGTCTCCGCTCGTGGGTTTGAGAGATATTTGGCAGAAACAGAGTATATATGTAGATAACAAAATTGCAAACCTGCAGTTTATGGTTATCGCCAAGAAAAACTGGCCGCTGATTTACCCCCAAGAAGAACACGCATTCACGGCAATTGGCAATGCATATCCGTTTTGCTGCTGTAATAACTTGCACTCTTTCACAGTGCTCAACTCTAACAGCCTGTTTTGTAACACAAAATTCATAACGTGTGCAACATATCAGCTGTCTAATTTCTTAGTGAAGTACACAGACATGAAGTCATGCCTAATCTGTACATTCTGCTATAACCACAAAACAAGACTGGCCTATTTGATTAAGAAACTCTCCCCCTAATAAAAGTCACACAACTCACACCCTCAACACTCCACTTCAATAAATATAGATAGTACGCAAAAACTCCAAACCTGAAGTATTGAAAGACACCATTAAGTACAGATTCACACTTACCTTGCCGATTGCTCCAAGAACAACAGTTGCATCAGAACATCCATAAACTGTTGCATATTGTAAAGGTGCTAGAATGTAAATCACTGAGTCATGGCAGTTCAGAACCTGCAACAGAAATTATGATACAGGGTATTTAAGGAATAAGAACGAACAATAGCTTCAGGTAAATGAAGCATATAACTCCAAAAAATGTCGAGAAATACTAAGTACAGCTTTTTCTAGCACCTTTATAGAAGAGCCCTTAAGATCAGACGGTTGCTTTACAACTGAAGTTTTAGAGATTGCCTCCACAAAGTTAATACTTCTTGCACCATGTGAACCTTTTGACGGACTTCCAGAAGCATCTGTCATAGCAATATCTTGATCAGTAGTATTGGCTGGGCTAGTTTCCTTGGGGGAAACTTTTTCACCCGAATGTTCTAATGCAGCCAGTATATTCTGCAGAATCCAGTCATGCACTTGTGTTGCAGGAACTGGAACAGCTGGCATCTCTGGATCTGAATTTGCAAAAAAAGGGAGCAGCTTGGCTCAATGGAATTCTCTCTGAACCATTTTCACGAAACTGAATTATGAACCCAAGGTGCTCAAACCTCTCTAACGTCAAAACCTGCAATACAATAGTGAATGGCGGCGTAAGAGTTTGCTGATAGCCGGTCCATGTAGGACTATTGGACTATGGCGGCGTAAGAGTAGCATCAATTGTTAGCTCTTAAATGCAACAACAAATCATGAATATAGCTAAAACGATACTTATTGTAAGAGACATGGTTTTCTTAACGAAGTAGAAGATTTAGTATCCAAAACACAAAATGTAAGAAAACAGCACAAGAAAGGACGGAATTGCTGCAGAAACAAATTAAAGTTGTGAAAAGACCACATGATGAATAAAAATCTACACAACGAGTAAGAAAAGTTAGTGTACTGACCATAGCTTCGTCGTCATTTTCATTCCCTTCCACAGAATCAGCTAAGAGGGATAATATATTAGCAAAGTGCTTCTGTAAGTAGGATAACTGGTGCATCTCTTCATCAACTTGTGATGGCACAAATCGACGGCTATTGCTCCTAACAAGCTGCAAATAATTCATTTGATTCAATCACAAACACAGAGGAAAAAAATAGAAATATCCTATCAAAAAAATGAAAAGGAGAAAAGGAACAAGAAACACTTACTTGCAACGGAGACATAGCAGAAAGACATCCATCAAATGCAGAAGTTGAAGGCCAAACATCAGAAACAACAGCTGAATCCTTATGAGTTCTTGGTAACAGTCTTTTATAAGATTGGATGTAAAGAAACAAGATCAAATCAAAAACATTAACACCAACCGAGTCAATCTCATTAGGTTTAGCATTAACAATCGGATCAGAATCAAAAGGGAGAATCGAAGCTAATGTTTCAAGAACAATATGAGCATTATCAATAGAGATTTGAAGGATTTCAGAAATATCAGCAGCATTGATTCGATTAGAAGAAGAAGCAGCAGCTTTGAGAAGAAGTTTATGTTTGAGATCAGTTAGGGTTACGATTCCATCAGAGAAGATGAGTTTAGGTATTGGAAGAAGACCATATTCAAATGGTTCTCTTCTTACATGAAGAAATTGCTGTTTGGGAGATGAAGATGGAGGAGGAGGTTCGATTTCGTTACTCATGTCTCAGATGTAATTCTTGGATCAGACAGAGAAGAAAATGGCTTATGAAGAGCATGTGGGAGTATAGGGGAGTACGATTAGAAAGGACTACTAGGCATTATTTCTCAAAAGAGGAGAAGAGACTGATGCGGATATGATTGACTAGTTTGTTTTGGTCGCTAGGCGAGGAGGGTTTTCTATCCAAATCCTTGGAGCATCTCCAATAGTAGGTGCTAAAAATACTACGTGGAGGTCTTATTTAGACTTTCATTTAGGAGGGTTTATGTAATAAAACTCTTTGGCACAAAAACTATCTCCAATAGTGCAAGGTTTTAACCCTTAGATTTTAGATATGTATACAATAAATGAAATAAATATGTTGTTTCTCTTTTTTTTATTGGTTTAAACCATAATTAAAATAGGAAAAATTAGTTAAATTAATGACATGGAGGTCTAACAGAAAGTCTAAATAAGACTTTCTCTAAGACCTTTTAGTTACCATGTCACGACTCCTAGTTTTGAGGACCCTACTATTGGAGATGAGTTTTTGTTAAATGGAGGTCTTAAATCCTATGTGGCATAGAATAAGTAAAATTAGACCCACTGTTGGAGATGCTCTTAGAGCGCTCTTTCTTCCATAACGTTGCTAACACGGGTACCAATTTGCTTAGAGGCCTCTTGGGAATTGGGCCTTTTAGAATCCAGGGAATTACATCTTTTCGTCGAAACGGGACTATACCAAGTTATATTTTGACTTATACGAAATTTGGTATACTCCCAAACAGATTGGTATCCCATATTATCATATATGTTCTTCTAGGATTTTGTTTTTCCCGGTTAAACTAGATGCACTAGATCTCGTTATCAGGAAACAACATCTCACAAGTTGGCAACACAACTTTTGTGTGTTATGCTCAAGAGTGGACTGCATAAATCCTAGCATCATAACTAATTGCAGGGTTTTTAAGCAAATATTGGATCTACAACAGCCAACAACTACTAATGTTATGAATGTGCATTGTGCAGATTCAGGGGAAGCTACATGGTATATTTGCACATTTCTAGAAGGTGTTGGAGGTCAAACTCTCACATGTTTTACCGGAAAGTGATGCTCGTGTTCCAGTGGAAAAGATTATTTAAAGAAAAAAAATTTGATGCAAAAGATGTTGATTATAAAGATTGGCTGGAATAAAGTCGAATCAGAAGCCCATAAAACTAGTAATTGTTAGTTTCTAAATTTATATCTTTAGTGGGCCTATTCTTACTGTTGAAAATTATGAGATTTCTCTGTTTACAAAAATTTGATAGAACTATACTCTCATTGATGCCGAGTGAAGCACGTATAGTTTACTTTCATGCATTTAAATCTTTAACCGTTATATTCTAGGAATTTGTAATTTGGCTACTCATTTTCTTATTGCCTGGGCAGGAAAGAACTCTTGTTCTATATTTTGGGCCTCTCCTCCTTTATGGTTGTCTAACCTTGTGAAGGGTGAGTTTGTTCAATATATTTTCAGTTTGCTTTAAGAAAATAAAAAATTAAGGGGATCTAGTCGACTATTAAATAAAGCGACTTCTCAGCACAATATACATTACATGAAAGTGACACGAGGCAGGCGATATATCCATTTTCTTTTATTCTCAAATAAATTATTTTCAATAACTTTGTTATCTGGTTGCATACCATTCTTAGGATCCACAGATTAGTTCCTTGCCTTGTTGATCTGGTGTCTCGGAAGGAAATATAGTCGTCTGATTGAGGTCGGGTAGCGATAGTCTTCACGAAGGACTGTGGAGGAACTCTTAGATCTGGTGTCTAAGGGATTACAAGTGCGAGATCACTGGAGGCACATGAATACTGAGGGGAAGTATTGTGATTGTCGTTGTTGGTAGTGTGCAATCGTGACCGAAGTCTAATAGTAGGCGTGTATGGTGAATTAATTCTTAAGAGTATTCATTTGGTTTGGACGAGGTCTGGAGTTTTTTCTACATGATTGTAGTTTCCTCGTTAACAAAATCTTATATGTGTGATTTACTTTTTCCGCAATATAATTGTCTTTACATTTATATTAAAGTAAATCATTGTGTATGTTAACAAATAGCTATTTTGTAATCTTGTATTAATTCTCGCTTGTGTGAATTAATCAGTGCAAAAAGAGCCTTTGATAAATCAATCTTTAAATCCCTAAGGTTGTGCAAAGGTAAGTCATATAGGTTGCTGGGCAAAAGATTTGGTGGTGTACTCGGTATCCTCGTCTTTTCAGAACTTATCAAATTCATAATTTTCAGAAGTAACTTCACTATTCTCAAGGTTGGTTGAACCTAATCCTTCTGTACATGAGTTGCAAAATAGTCAGGATTTAAAGAGCCGCTTTGAGATTCATATGATGAAATCATAATGTTCAAATCTTGACGAAAATTGCTTATATGAGATGGTCGCCATAGAATTTCTGGTAAAAAAATTCTATGATCTGTATTTTATATCGTGGATCTAAAGCCGCCCCAATGGTCATCATCAAATTGCATTGCTTGTCAAACTTCCATCTCGTCTCCAACGCCATTGATCTACTATAATAACGGGGAGTAGATTCCCATGCACGAATGTTCTTGTTGACATCATAAACACTTTTAAATACATATTTATGGTTGGATACTTCACCCTTGAAAACCTAACTGTTATATCATAAGACACTTTGAAACACTCACTAATACGAAATCGATCAGTGATACCTAGAGTTAGTACTGTTAGGAGAAACAAGAGAAAGGATATAGATTAACACAGACAAGAACCAAGATATTAAACTAACTTCTGCTTCTTTTATTAACTTGAGAGAATTCTTTTACAACTCAATACGTCTCAGCTGCTCTCTCTATCTCTTCTTCTAGCTCTACCTCTCAACATACTAGGTAATCCTGATAAACTAGAAAATCCTGATAAGTCTAGGAACTTAACTAAACTATGAAACACTTAAAACAAGTAATTTCTCTAGTCCAAGTAATTCAATGAATTACAAACACCTCACTAGCCATAATTATGACTCACTATGTAGGGGGTAAAACCCGTCGGACCACGTGTCTCGCATCCCAAGCATATAATCGTATCGAGAGAACCACACCGAGGAGAGCGGCAGCGATATCTCATACTGACAAAGGAAAGGAAGCTACGCATAAGCGAAGCAAAGATTCAGGGATAAAGGGTTCGGACTACGTCGAAGGACCGAAGCCCAGGATCCAGCTTCGGAGTATAAACCGCCTTACTCGACAGGGGCTGACACCACCACGATTGAGTCTTTTGTCTTTATTAGCTGTAAACCACCCAAGCTCGGCCCTATATAAGGCGAGCTTGGAAAACGTTGTAGTGGTTGGATTCTTGTTTGGTGGAGCCTAAGTAGCAAGAGAGAGATTAGGTTTGTAATCTCCTCTGGTTCCTTAGGGTTTTATTCATGTAATCTCAGCATTAGCAATAAATAGAAAGTCTTCTTTATCTAATCTTTGTTACTTTACTTAGCTTTAATCACAGTTCATTGCATCCTCGATGCTGTTCTTATTGTCTTCGGACCGCAAACCACAATTAAATACTGTATGTGCGAGTAGATCTGATGGATATGGTACTTCGTACACCTATGCAGATTTTCTACTCGTACAGTTTGGCGCTAGAAACAGGGATGATTAAAACAACTTAGGGTTTGCCTGTGAATTCTCGAATTTTCAAATTTTTTGTTTTATCGTCTTTATAATCTTCTTCAGAGATTTTTTCTTTTCAAAAATTTGTTTTCATGAAAATAGCTCCTGTTTCTTAAGCATCTAAATGACCTTAAAGGCTTTAGTGTGTTTAAGAACACTTTGAGCATAGCATCAGATGGCAAATTCATCCATTAAAGAATATTTGTAACTTCGGTATGCTAACATAGATCTCCGAGAGACTTTCAAACTCCTGCAGTAAAAACTCCGAGCGAAAAACCAATTCGTGCAGAACAATTAAACCTATGTTAAGGCTTTCAAAATCCATGTTATTCATCAAAATCCATTTTAAAGTTTCAAATATTCATGTTATTCATTAAAATCAATTTTAGGGTTTTTCAAAACACGTCTTATTCATCAAAATCCATTTTAGGGTTTCATAATTAAACATTAAATTCATTTTTAAGGTCTTCAAATTTTACAATATACACCAAAATCCACTCTGGAATCCTCAAAATTCATCATATGCATTTAAATCCATTTTAGGGTTTCTAAACTTCATAATAGGCGTCAAATCCATTTTTAGGGTTTTCAAATTTCTTGCTATAATTGGAAATAAAACTTCATAAAGGGAACAAGATGAAAAGTCATGATTCAGGCTACAAAACAAAATAAACGGTTAAAGATATATCTAAAAAGGGCAAAAAAGGACATTCAGTCTCGTCTGAAAAGTTAGTTAGAGAGTAGATTTACATGGCCGACAAAGTACACTGCGCTAGCCGCCTTGGACCTCACGGGTTTTTTGTTTTTTGACAGGTCATCGACAAAATGGCTTCCCATTCGGAGCACGCCCCGAAGCAGCGAATAGGTTCCTCGAAGCAAGGCACCGGGTCCTCCAGACAGCACAACACTAGATTCTCAACCAGTAAAGGGTTATCTCCTGAGGTAGCGGCTAGCACAGTCCAACACCGAGAGCACGTAAACGAAGACGAAATGGAGGAAGAGGATTTAGGTCCCGATGGGAACGGATTTCCAGAGGCCGAAGAGCCACGCCAGCAGCGCATACAGGAAGAAAATGGAGAAAACGAAGAGGAGGAGGACGAAGAATCTGGCCCAGAAAATGAGATACCAGAGCAGCAGCCTGCCGAAGTAAATACGGTCAGGGCAGAACAATTTAGAAAGTTAATCTTGAAAAATAGGAAAATAAGAAAGCTAAAGAAGCAGCTTGTTGAAGCAAATAAAAAAGTAGCGGAAAAATCGGCCTCAAACTACAAGGGAAATAGCGAAGGGCATTCTCGTCCAAGTAACACATCTCGACCGAAGGAACCATCCGAATCCAAAACAGGCACAAAGGCCAAGGGAACTAGCAAAGGACATGGAATCACGGTGTCTAGCAAAAAGAACACACCTCCAGAGTACACAAAGATTGGCATGCATGTCTTCAGCGAAGAAAATCAAACGAAGAGAGATGCCGAAGCGAGAGCCCTGCAGCAAACAATGATGGACCAAATCAAAGCGCTCCGAGCAGAAATTTTCGACAACCAAATCCAATCGAGCGATAGAATCAAACTAAACCAAGCCATGAACGACGTCAACCGGTCACCACTAAGCCCAGTAATTCTTTCATTACCAATCCCAGTAAAATGTACAATGCCCACCTTCACCTCCATCTTCGACGGAGCAGGAGATCCTACTGTGCATATCAAAATGTACCTCCGAGTTTTTCTGGCTTACGCCGATAGGGATGAAGTGTTGTGCAAATATTTTCCGTCCAGCTTAAAAGGAGAAGCTCTCGCCTGGTACGACAACCTCGCAGCTGGTTCGATTTCTTCCTTCGAAGAGCTCTCCAAAGTTTTTGTACTTCATTTTCTTTACAACAACTCATCAAGGCCTGGGGTGGAAAAACTATTTAGCATCCGAGAACGCCAAGGAGAATCAACCAAAAGCCTAACAAGCAGGTGGACCGAACAGTGTGTCGAGGTTGGGAATGGAGCCACCGAAAAGGATAAAGTGCGCGCCTTTCTTAATGCTCTAGACAAAAACAACCCCCTCTATGACAGACTCTTTTCGAAGAACCTTGAGACGCTGAAGGACCTTCGCAAGTATCAGAAGGAGCGAATCACTCTCGAAGAAATCAAAGAACAAGCTGCACTAGGAAAGGAAACTATCTTAAAACAAGTTCATTCGATAAATAATTTATCCCTTGAAGATAGAGGGCAAGCTGCGAACACCCACTTCGGAGACATATCAAAGCGAGAAAGGCAGGATGATAGTGGCAGATATGGGACCGAAGGAAAATTCGGCGATGGAAAATACCACGATAACCGAAAATACAATGACAACCAAGGAAGCAACCCTCGGGGTGTGTTCGAAGGAAGTAACAATCAGCAAGGACAGGGCAACAGAAAGTTCGGAACAACTAGGCCGGGCTTTCCAGCGTTCCATGACAGAAAACTCCCCAAGCTATGTGTTCCCATTGAAGATGCCCTCCGAACCATTGAGCAATCTGAATTCGCTGGCGAGATAAGGTATCCCAGGAGCAGAGGCAACCAGCCGAAGCATACCAAAAACTCGAGGGATTTTTGTCAATTTCACAAATTCAATGGGCACACCACCGAGAACTGCATCACAGCGCAGGATCAAATCCACTTCTTTATTACTAGAGGACAATTTAAACACCTTTTGGAGTTGCCACAGCCACCCCCTAATCAACCATTACCCAACGAAGAGAAAAAGCATGAGGCATACGTAATCACCATCGATAGAGATATTCCAAGGTTTGGAGACTGTAATTCGATAGTTCATACGAAAGGACTAGAAGGGATTCAGACCGGGCGAATCCACAAAAGGGACTTGGATGGACAAGAGATACTCAGTGTAGTCACGAGGACTCGTTTGGAGGAATGGCAGAAGCAGCCAATTTTCTTTTCAGCGGCTGACATTCCAAGTAATGGCAGATTGCACAACGATCCTTTGATTATTACCTTACAAATGGGTAAAATAGCCATGCCGAAAGTTTTGGTGGACCCTGGGAGTTCCGTGGACATTTTGTTCGGACAAACATTTGATAAAATAAAAGGAAAAAAAGCTGCTCTGGTGCCTTCGGACTATAATATATTTGGTTTCAACGGCAAGCCATCGGTACCCCGAGGAGAGTTGATGATCACTGTTCAGGCAGGAAGCGAGAAACGCCCAACTTTATTCTGTGTCGTGGACATCGAATCCCCTTACAATGCAATTGTCGGCAGACCCTGGCTACATAGCATTATGGGAGTAGCATCTACTCTGCATCAAAAGATTCGATTCCCAACACCATCTGGGATTGCGGAAATTCAAGGTGACCCTTCTGAGGCACGAGTATGCCACCAAATTGACGTACAAGCAAGACAGGCATGCAAAGAATGCCTGGAGCAAATTAAGATTCCGAAGATATCGGACGAGAGTATCGAACAGTTCATAGCTGACGTCGAAGCCGGAATGCCATGCATGACACAAAAAGGGTGCGAAGAGAAACAACATCTGAAAAGCAGAGAGCAATTTCTCGTGGCAACATGCAACCTCCAACACCCGAAGGAACAATCGGGCGAGTCCAGTAACAGCAGCAGCGATCAGCATGAACCATTCTGGGTCGGCCCATTCGTCATTGAAAGTCAACTCGGCAACGACACCTACAGCTTAATTAACCTTGAAGGACAAAGGTTGCACACCCCAGTGGAGGGGAGACACTTGAAACATTTGGCTTAAGAAAATAGTTCCATTTGTAAGCAAATTCCGAAGAGACTTAATAAATGAAAATAGCACTCATTGATGCAGCTCACACCGAAGTCAAATTCCAGAACACCGAAAACATTATAGCAAAGGCTGTAACGCCAAAGGCATAAAAAGCCAAACAGGCTGTAACGCCA